>AZLU01000044.1:164613-236804 GCA_002224055.1 Pezizomycotina sp. ARF18
CGGTGTCGTGGTCGGTCCGAAGTAGAAGAGCCTTCACGAGAACTCGAGGTTGATGTGCTTGCCTCCTTATTAATACTCGCATCTAGAGAATGTCAATCAGTTGACTGCCTAAGGAACCTAATGGAGTCGTATACATACTATGTTGCGATAGGTTGTGCCATAGACGCCGGTATAGGAGAGCAAGATACATCAACACCGCACCACATGGTCGAACATTGAACACCTGGTTGTGCCGTGACGCAAGATAAATCCCAAACTTGACATCGTATTACGTATAACTGCAATATAGGTGCAGTTCTCGAATTAGCAGTCGGTAGATCCAACGAAGGACTTGCTTGAAGCACGAATGCTAATTTTATTCTCTGTATAATTCGATCATCAAGTTAGTACACAGTTTCTTGAAGAATTATATCAATGAGATCGTAATATGTCCTAGTAAACCAGGAGAGGATATTTTTTCTAAAAAAAAAAACTACAAACCTCCAGATGAAGGATATGTCGAATTGCATCACCACAAACTTCAGAATGCCTCAAGTTCCGAAGTCTTATTGTGGTGTATCGTCTTTTATAAGTACAAAAGACAGTTGCAGAGCAGTATGGAAAAAAAAATAAAAAAAATAAGAGCACATGGAACTCGGCTGCCTCGTGTGTTTATAAGTTGTACTGCAATGCAGGAGCCTTGCTCGAACCTGCGGTGTGTGTACGTCAATTGTTGATAACCGATAGAAGGAAATAAAATAAACAACAGTGCTCAATAATAAGATAACTTTGTGTATCAGAAACACTAGTCAATTCTCAGGCTTGCAGTCGGGCTCGAGATGTTTCTATAACAGCCCTGGAAAGATCCAATTAGTGTCCAGAGATTTAGCTAGGTATTATAGCGTGTGAGATATTGTTATTGTTTTATTTTAGGAACCCTAAGTAAAGGAAGGAAGGAGTGAGAGGAGAGGAAAAAAAAAAAAAAAAAAAAAAAAAAAAGAAATGAATCAATTACCTTAGGAAGAGGAAGAAGAAGAGCTCACAGATCGTTAGACGGTTTTTTTGCATTAGGAATTAGCTTTCACTAACGATGTATATTTAGCCGCCGAGCAGTTGCAAGTCATTCATGAACCGGGCAAGTTTCGGAGTAGAGAGTATATATTTCCTTTTTTTCGTTTCTACTTCTTTTTTGCCAGTTCGCATCGTGATCGATTCAAATTGCTCCTTTGCTTGCTTTTTTACGCTTATAGATTGTCGAATCCACACTTTATTCGGTAGCCACGATAGTATTTCTTTTTTGTCTCTTGCAACCATCTCTGCCATTCCATTCTGTACTTTACTATATCCGGCACTTTTAGTCCGCCAAGTTGCCAGGGATCGTCCAGTGTCAACGGGCGTATATTAAATAAGTATGAGCGAGGAGATATCACGCTACTTGTTGACAAGTGTGTGGGAAGCGCACTAAGATAACCCAAATTGGCAAGGAATTCAGGGGGATCGCACAAACGCCACCTGACTATCCGAGCTTCTGGGCAGACGGCGGGGTGTGGGCGGGTATTTTCGTTCAAATCTCAACGACCGTGACATCGGTAACCAAACAGCAAGCGGCACTTTGGCAGCGAGATCCACAATGCGGGTCATAGATCACAGTCGACTATCTCTGGGCTCAAAAGATATCCCTCCTTTTTTTCTTTTTTTTTATTCCCTTATACTTTTGCGTGAGAGGAAACTTTGGTGTTTTTGCTTTTATTCTTGTTTTGAAGCCTGTCAATTTTTTTTCCTTTTGCAAACAATTCGTGAATCCGATCGAAATTGGAACAATCAAGGCCGTCAGGCTAGTTCTCTTCAAGGGAGATGATCGCCTTATATAACATTCCTATAGTGACGCTATTCCTTTCGAAAAACTTTGGAGTCGTCCGTTTTCGAATTCGCGGGCATCTGGATCAAAGGGCAAGGCCTGATAGACACGCAAATTGTATTGGCCTGGGAAGCGAACGAGAGTTGTGTTTTGGTACTTAAGCGCCACACTAATGTCGGCCAATGAAGTCCATGTCCACACCACCACCAATGCGTAGTCCACCTGGCACCGACGCTATAGATCGGAAGAGAGAAATGGGGAAAGAAAAAAAGAAACACATAAATAAAATATCGCGAGGAAGCTAAAGAGCTTAACACCGACGATGGAATTCGGTGAGCCGTGATAGATGATTGATGCTAAAAATGACCACATTGACAGCAAACGGCATCTCACGACGAAGGAAGGAGGACATTTAACCAACCAACAATTTTGTATTATTCCTCATCCACGTATACCGACCGCATTGCCGGATCTCTCCCGTGGATTAAGTGTTTCTCCCCCACCGCAATTGATTTCTATTTTATTAGAGGTTTAATTTCCTCTCGTCACATATTTCCCCTTTTTTTTTTTTTTTTTTTTTTTTTTTACAACTGATTACCGGGGAATTAATCCCACCTTATTTTTCCTCTGGTGAGCCGTTTTTAGCTCCTGTTCAATGTCGCGTCAATGCGTTAAAAAATTTTTTGGATCTTCAAAAACATTTCGGAGTTTCTCACATTTTTCTAAATTTGGAACCCATAGAGGCTGAAACACGGTGCTAGAAGCTGCAGAACGTATTGGAACGCTCCGGTCCCACATAAGATAACCGTTTCAGAAAGCGCGAAAAAAAAATCCCCTCACAAGGGGGTAAATTTAGAAAAAAATTTTCTTTCCTGTTGATGATTCTACATTATTAGACGCCAGCTCAAAACTTCATTGCCTTCAGGATTCTTGAAACTGAAGAAACCTTCCGTAAGCGGACTTATTGTACAAGGTCTTTTCGCGCTGAGGTGTATCGCAGCTCGCGCGGCTGTTTTCCCCCCTTAACTTGCGAGATCATGTAGAGGATTTCTCCTCTTAAACGAGACTTCGTGAATGCAAAGGGATCATTGTCCTTTGCAATCTTGAAACGAGATGCAAGGTATACTTGCAGATGAAATGCTTCACGAGACTAGAATGTCAGTTACACGACATTGCAGATCACGCCCGGTCGGGGCAAATCAAACAAGATAATATATATTCTTCAACAAATGTTATATCTTTCTCTCAGGACGCGCCACTCATGAAGAAACAGTTCCCGCCCGTGCTAGACTATGAGAGAGAAAAAAACCCACAAAAGTTGTGTACGTACCGTAATCCAAGGTTCATTGAAGACACGTCTCATGATACGCGACCCATTTCTCCTCCACGACCTCTTTTTCTTCGAAGTCGTCATCTCACCAGGCGCTTCATCTTTCTTGATGTCTATCGCGTCGTTCGGTTATCGGGTTAGAGTCTGCCGAGGACTCCTTGGAGCCCTGTTGTGCCCTTCTTGTCCTTCGAATCTTTTCTTGTTGTCATCTTCCTTTTTCCTTTAGTGCCGTTTTCTTCCCTTAACAGCTTAGCCTTGCTTTCTGCTTTTCTGCGGAAGCGTCTTTCTCTTTTCTATTCGTTCGACCCTGACGTTCTTAATCAACCGTCGAATTACTGGCAAGGCAGCATTTGGAAGGCTGGTGAGGTGTCGCATTTTTCGCACTTCTGCGAATAGATGGTCGAGTATGCCAGCATCATTTCCTAAGGTCCGGATGAAGTTGTTAGAACCCTGTCACTAGTAATTCCGCGCAAATGAAGGATATCAACACATACAAGAGGAGTTTGAGATTTTGAGGGTTTGGCCGCGTCGTTTACTACGAATATGGAGATGTGTAGGTGCGAAGTTTGCGGCATGTTGACTAGCCAACGCTGCTTCTCATTCGACTTTGGCCGCTTGATCGTGAAAGTAAGGCCTACTTCTTTAGGTAAGGTAATCTATAAGGCAAATTCAGAGCGCAGATTAGCTACGAGTAATCCAAGTAAAGTATTGGCCCAACTTTGTCCAAAACTGATCACTCTTACTTAATCTCGCCATCCTGTCCGTAATCGTGACATCACCCTCGGGATGCTCTTTCCGGAATTCCTCGATGACAACGACGAATCCTTCTCCTCTTCTGCGTTCCCTGCGGCATCCCCATCTCCACGTCTTCCTTCGCCGCTGCCTCCGATTTACGCCCTCGCGCCGCCGCAGCGTCCGCACCGCGCCGTTAGCCTTCGCCTTCTCCTCCGCGGTCAATACACCGGCTGCGACGCGCTGAACTTCCACGCTTAATGTTACTCGGATCCCCCCTGCTCGCGTTCGCTGCTCGAACACCCACGGTTACCCACATCGCGTTCGTAAAATCTACGACGTCCTCCGTCGCTTTAACCGTCCGCGTCATAAAATTTAAACAGCTCCTCCGTCCCGGTAGCGCGGTTCGTTGACGGGCTGCATCATTTGGGAATCGTGCTCCGCAGGTCTATCAGCTTCGTGTGCAGGCGGTCCAGCTCTTGAGCGCGCGGATGAGCTTTTGCTCCTCGCCTTCTTTCCTGCTGTGGGGCCGTCATTGCTGTTGGCGCCGCCGGCTTGCGCTTTCTTGCCTCCTTTCGCGGCTGGCGTTGAGGATCCGGAGTCGAGCATGCCCGACGGCGGGAGGCCGATGTGATCTATCTCCATAGTGATGCCGACAATTAAACGATGGCGGGCTTCTTGCTAGATCTTGTTGGGTTTCGTGATTTCGCAAGGCTATGAAAAGGGATTGACTCTGTCTGCACTTGGAAAAAAAAAAAAAGAAAAGAAAAAGAAAAAGAAAAAGAAAAAGAAAAAAGAAAAAAAGAAATCAAGTTTTAAATTTAATGGGTTTTTTGATCTTGGGAAAAAAGCGCGATCCGTGAAAACGTCGCACGTGCAGTTAGTAGGCACCAAATACCAACGTGCATTATTTCCCTGCTAAACTTCGCCGCGGTTTAATTTTCGGGGAGCAAGGAGCAGCAGTGTCATCGTCAGTGTCGTACTGGCAGTTCGATGACAATGCGGGATATATTGAATACAGTTTACATATCTCTATATCTAATTGTATTCTAGTTTGAAGTTGTCAATTACATTTCTAAATTATCAATTGCGTTCAATCATGGCTAATGTTAAGAGACCCTCATTTGATGAGCTGCCGCTTCGAAAAGGCGACCCGTATCTCTCTGCTTGGGGACTGTACGCGACGATGACCAGCTCGGGACATTAAACTCCTCACAAGAGAGAGTCTTGAAGCTGCCAAGAGATTAAGAGCGGTATTAGGTAAAGACTCAAGTTCTTTTTTCCCAAACTTGTTATACATGTCGCAATAGCAGGAGCTGAACATTGTATTAGAATTGGTCTTGATCTTCCTCTTGGAGAATTCGACAAGCCAATGTTTAATAGAGCCGTGAGTATGCCATTCTAGCAAGTTATTTATTGCTATTAGGTTTAAGGCTCATAAAATAGCACAGTTATTTCAACATCACCTAGTACACAAAGTCCCTCGAATGGTAAACGATGATACTTGGACCTAAACTCTCAATCTAGCACGCAAGTTCGTGATTCCCCCAGCCTCTACCTATATACCTGGAGGATGATAACGTTGACTAAACGTGGTAAACATAATAGTGGGACGGCCTACGTCACTTTGGCTACCAGAAAGAAGAAAAGTTTTACAACACGTCTCGCTGGCCGATATCCACGCGCCGAGATCCCTGTGATTGGCATCAGAGATGACAAAGCAGGCATCGTAGGCCGCGGCGTCTTGTTAGACTTTGCTAGGTACGCCGAATCTCATGGGATAAAGTATAGTCCGTTGGAGAGGTTTCCCATGACGGTAGACACCTCAACGAGGTTGCGAAAGAGCAGAACGTAGATTTTAAAGTGGGAGACATCCTCTTCATAAGGACAGTTTCACTGTCGCCGTGAGATCCATGGATAAAGTAGACTTCGCAAGATCGCAGAAAAGCAGAGCGCAGACTATAGGTTCATCGGTCTCGACAATTCGGAGAGAATCGTTGAAATGGATATGGGATAATGGGTTTGCAGCCGTCGCTGTGATCAACCCAGTTTTGAGATGTGGCGTAAGAGCACCACGCAGCCGTAACTCTCAGCGAAACGCGTCCTCGCTAACAAATCTATTTGTAGCAAATCGAGAACAGCATCATTATGCACGAGGTGCGTAGTTATTCAACCTCTTATAATTGTGAGAATTGGAACTAATGCCATGAGAACAGGTTCTCCTTGGCGGTTGGGGTGTCCAATTGGAGAGCTGTTCGACTTGGAGAGGCTTGCAGAACAATGCGAAAAGGAGAAAAAGGTGGGCATTCTTCTTGACAAGCGAGCCTTGTAATGTCCGTGGAGGCGTAGCAAGGTATAAGATTCCAAATTCTCAGTACTACATACCATCAATATTTTGAAGTATATTTTCTAATTATTTACGATGCAGTCCGCCAAACTCGCTAGCAATAATGTAGCAGATTGCTTGGAAACAAAAGTAGTGTTCAACCTTGAGATTGTGTCTTCTCCATGATTGTTTTTAATCATCTCGTTTCTAGGCGAGTAGCCTCTGCCACTCTAGGAGCGAAGTACGTCTGTGTATGTTCAAACCGCTTTCGGTACGTCTGGAAGTCGCTAAAGCCAACAGCATCCGACCACCCCTATTATCCAGTTAGCATACTCCTTTTGTGTGTATATATTGAAGCTTGAACAAGCTACGTTCATTACGTTCGTGCATACCCTTGCCGCAAATGTAAATTCCAAATCATCTTCTCTGAATGTATGATCCTCAACTGCAATGCGTATGCACTCTTCCAGTAGCTTCTGGTCTCTGAAAAGGTACTCGACAACACCCAACCATAGCCGGAATAGTGGCGTTGAGCAAATCATATGGTCGTATGCACAATCCCTAGCTTCCACCAACAGTCAACCATCGCAAGTAAGCTAAGGTGACTGTTCGGTGTTCTCTCGGATTTTGGTATGTTCCCTAGTGAATACTGGTCAAGAATGTCGTCTCTCAGTAGGAGTGGATCAGCTTGGTGGCGTCCGAATACAGCAGCGCCGGCCGTTCTTATGCGCGCCGCAAATTCCGCCTCTTTCCCCGTAACCATGAGTTTGAATAGCTCCGTCACTGAATCCGCATACTGGCGGATTGCTTTTGAGCAGCGGGGTTTAATATTGCCAACCCTTTATGATTATTAAAAAGCATATTCAATCAGTCGTGGTAACAAATTATAATTGAAGAGGGTCTATTGTTGCAGTGTTGTTCATACCGCGTAAACATGCCACTTATTGCTGTATATCCGCATCATGATATTGATTTTAACATTTTCTATGCCACCTGTGTAACGTGGAACCTCCCAAGGAAACTGCAGATTCGCTTGCCACGCCGTACCCATGCTCAGGATGCAGCATGGGTAACGGCTTGCGTATCTGCCGTTATCCGGTCGTGCTCTTGAGCACTAAGGTAGACGAACTTTGACCCAAAACAGGATAACACGTGCTCGACGTGGGAAAAGTTCTCGTCTGAGGCGCGGTGTTTTATAAGGACCTAATCCTGTTCTTCAGCAAAAAGTCGAGCCACACACAGTGCAACCTGATCGGCAGTACTTACCAGAGGCTGTCCTTTGGATCTACACTCGGCCCGTGAAGCGAGTGACAGCTCACAATCTCAACATCTGCAGGCAGATGCTTCTCGAATGCTGCAATTTCGGGAGCTTTGCAGCTCGTCTGCCCTCCGACGATCGCGCCGATTTTTGTTGCTTCCAAAAAAAAAAAAAAAAAAGTGTGTTAATCCTTTATTTAGAATAAGCTATTTTTTAGGAGCTCTTGTCCGATTTCGTAGGGCCAATTCTCACTCACAAGGCCCGTAGAGCTTAACCACGGTATCAATCTGCTCCGCTTCGACGCTGTAAATGATGTAGTCGCTGCCATCGCGAAACGAGGTGCCCGTTTTCGAAAATCGTGACCCCGCTTCCTAAGGCGAAATCATCGTCAATGATTTGGATAAGCTTCGCTTCGTTCCCTTAACGAATCCTGTGAGTTCTCAAAAAACCAACACTTCTCTCTCACGTACCGGCGAACTCCTTCAGAGACTCGTACCTGTCGCTCTTATCACAAGCATTGACACTATTTTGTGGAGAACCCCTAACCGGTCAGCGATCTGTCATGGCTCTTTCCATTTTGGGGCTTTTTTCCACGCGACTTGCGTCCAACCAGCGGATACTATCTTCCTCGCATATAACCGCCCCATATCACCCAAACCGATGATCCCTACGGCGAACTTCTTCTCTGACGGGTGGGACCGGAAGGCGGGGACGCATCTTGGATGAAAATCCTCGGTTGTGGCGTTCCTTCCTTGGAGGTGTGTTGGATTTGAGGCAACTGGGCGAAAAAAGCGAGACGTGAGAGAGAGAGTGTGTGTGTGGTGAGATTGGTGAGATTAACGAAGTCGTAAAGTAAAAAAAAGAGAGGAAGAGGGACACCAAGAGAACAACAGCCTGGAACATATATATCTCGCTAGCGTTGAGGCACAAGGTCAAAAGAATGCCATTAAGATTTCCTCTTTTGGATTGTTGCACGCACTTTAGCACGCCTAATTTCTAAGGCTTCGACTTGATAATTCCACACGCCTTATATTTCTTTACAGCTGTGTAGCCGCTAGTTCAGCTTTCCCTTATACTGGCCGAAATGACAACAACAACAACAACAATATATAAATTATTTTAAAAGTTCAAACATCACGATGCTAGGAAATGCATGCATATGCAGAAACGGAGCACTAATGCACAATAAGAAAAGTGAAGCTACTTATATTTCATTTTTCCATCCTTCTCTTGATCTTTCCAATTCTGTCCAGAGGTGTTTGCGGGAAGTATGCTTCAGTATGTTCTATAACATTTCTGCTGGCTGCTTTAAGCGATGATAGGCAGAAAGAAAGCAATTCCTGGGTGATGAAAAAAATATAATTATCGACTGTGTCGCCGACTAATACTGCCTCATTCATGGAATTCGTGCGGATTGTGTTATGAATCCATATAACTTAATTCGTAATAAAAAAAAGTAAAGCTGGCTCCCGGTTTGTACACATAGCGCCATGGGAGTCCCCTTATATCTTTGAAGTGCGTCTCGTGTCGTGGTTCGTTTTCAAACATTCTTCGAGAACTTTCACGGCTACCATAAGCTCTTCCTCTTGGAGTTTCCTCCCGACGACTTGGACGCTCATGGGTATACCTTCGAATTCCGCCCTTTGGTCCCCTACAGAGAGAGATAGAGGCGTGGCAAGGTCAGAGATCTGGTTCGGATTCATATTCGTTGCAAAAAGGATTACTTACACATTTTCCGATTCGCTTTGTCCCAATGCGAGAGGATCGACGACTCAGGAGGAAGTTTAGCTCCGAGGTCGGTTTTCGAGACAGGCCGAGCTGGAACGGCAGCGGCAGGATAATCGAGTAAGTTAAACATACCCGTATATCCGATAGCATTGTAGCCATCGACGAAGGAGTAGGGTGCGGCGCCACGGGACAAAGGATAGCATCGACTCGACTGCCATCCTGCAAATGCCACAGTTTCTCCAACATCTCGTTCTGCAACTCCGCAACTTGAGTGTAGATCTTATAGATCTCATCCAGGCTTTTTGGAGGCGAACGTTTGAGCCGCGCGGCCAGCCAGGGGATCCTGGGTTCTCCGTACTTGTCCAGTATTTCACTTACGAAGTTATTACCTTCGAGTCCGAGCGATGCTAAGAATAGCCCTTGCGCCTTTTTGATACTGGCAGGTGGATTATTTAGGGTTATACTCGATGACCAGCACCGGAAAGTTTCTCCGAAATTTCTCGTAACAGATTTTGAATTGGTGGTAGCGGCGTCGTTACGAGGTCAGTTGGCAAACCACAAACGTCAGCGGCGCTGGTTGAAGGGCATAGTTCTCCATGGTGCAAAAACAAGCTTGGAATCATGTTCCCAGAGCCTTGCATCCGACAGAACCTTAAACATCAGTTCGCAGGCTCGCGCCGTGGTTGCCATGGGACCGTAAGATGTCTGCAGCCCGAATGTCCCAGACCCTGAATTGGTAGCGTTCCTCGTCCCTTGCCATGGCGATATTCTCGCAGCGCTTGGCTTCACTCCGATTATGCCGTTGCACATTGCCGGAATCCTGATCGATCCTCCAATATCGGACCCAACACCAAGTACTGAACCTCGCATTGCTATCAATGCACCTTCACCACCACTGGACCGCCAGCGTAAGGACGCGATTTGCCGGATTTAACGTCCTGCCAAAATGTTGTTACAGAGTCCAGCGCTCCCAGGGTTTGCGGTACGTTCGTCTTGCAGTAGAGGACAGCACCCGCATCTAGAAGAGCTTGGACCAAAGGAGAATTCTTCTTCGCAGGTTGAAAGCAGAACGCGGCTAACCCGATCGACGATCGTATCCTTCAACGTCAAATTGATCCTTCAAAGACACTGGAACGCCGTGGAGAGGGCCGACAGGACGGCCATTTTTTTCCAATTCTCGGTCGAGAAACCTGGCCCTCTCGATTGCATCTTCGAAAAAATATTTCGGTGAGGCAATTTGTCTGTTGTGTTATGATTGTTATTGGTAATGGGAGACCGGCGGAATGTCCGTTAGCGACTATTTAAGTATTCACCCTTTTGCAGCAAGCAAGGGACTAGAAGCTTGGAGGGGGAAAGCTTGGAATCCCCCTTCACGAAAAATACGGAAATATTATTATTTAATACTTGCCATTTGCTGTGCTATCGCAGCTCGCTTACAGAACGCTGTTGCGACCTGGACTGCGGATAGATCTCTCCACCGAATCAATGCTGCAAGTTCCACAGCATCGTAGGCTTCTGTGATCTGGATTTCGTCGGCCAACATCAAGCCGCAGTGCTAGGCGCGTCTAGAACGTTGCGGACTTCCTCGGCTGGAAGATTCAGACGCCATTCGTTAGGAATTCTCTTCCAACGTTCTTCCTGCTTCGCTTCGCGATCTCCTGGTAACTAGGGCTTGACATGAATTTCTATCAGGTCCGCAGATTTTGTTCACGGTGCAATTCGGTGTTCTATACCTAGAAACACTGCAATGCGACTATTCGGCGAGGAGGATTCGAGGATGCTGTTGGTTCGTGGTTTAAGCATTTTTCCCCCATCTTAATTGGCATTAAATCCCTAACTGTTTTTTTTTTAGCCGAGGTTGTCATAACAGGGCAAAAATAGGCCATGGCTCAACGCCCCCGGCAGCGGCGCCCTAATGACCCTAAATTTCACTTTGAAGTTTGAACCAGTGAAACCCCAATTTTTCAGGGCACAACCACCGGCTTTTTCGATCACCATGCACGATCAGCGAGGGCGGGGATCTGAAACGGTAGTGCGTTCGCCTGAGGAATCTGTCTGGCGATGGTTTCACCGCTTTGTTTTGTCTGCCTCTGACCAGCCTGTGAGCAAAACACAGCAGGAACCGGAAGCTGAAGTAATTACATCCGGAAGTCGACCTTCTACTTTCCACTTCTCTACCCTGTCGCCTACTGTGCGAGCAAAAGGAATTGCCGTGCGCCTACGAAAGATTGCTAAACTCGGACTTCCGTAATGGCGTTCGACTGTGAATCATGCTTTTACAGTACCTGGTTGAGGTAAACATCGACTAGTACCGATACCTTTTTTCTTTTTTTTTTTTTTTTTTTTTTTTTCTCCTTAAAAATATATATCGCACCTTTCCTAATGTTGGAATTGACTAATTTGGCTATATTGGTGGGGAACAAATTAGGGTTCCTCTTTTTTTTTCACCAGGGGGATCTGGCGAGCCAAATTTCTTTTTCCTTCGCCACAAGCCAAAAGAACCGAACATCTCCGGGCTAGCTTGCGTCTTGGTGGACCTCCACCTACATAATAAATGCCGCCAAATCAAACGGCATCACATCCGAGGCCCAAGTTTAGTTGTTTTTGAACCACAACCAGCAGGGGTGCCCAAACGTTAGAGTTGCATGCTCTAGTCGATGGCAGGAAACCCTGTTCAAAGAGGAATATCGTCGTCAGTGGCTGTATATAATTAGAGTGTCAATCATGGAAAGGGAGCTATCCGTGGTGCTATCCGTCCCCCGAGCTTCTCCATGCATTGGAGAGCTCATAAAGAGCAAATGGAGTAAACCCTCTTCATCTTTTTTTTCCAGTTTCGCTCAATGAGTTGAGTGTTACTCCGAGAAACTCCACCTTATTTCTACAGCAATAATGCTAGCGACATATTGTATAGTACAGCCGCTAATGAAATTGTGCTAGTTTATTTGGAGTTTGTGTCAAGGCCTACGACTGATGTTTGGCTATAAGTGCCGAACGAATGATGAATTGAAAAGAAAAAAAAAAAAGTTAAAAATAGCGAAAATTAAGGAAAGAACCGAGAGCTGCGCTTGAGGGTTTCGGAAATGCTCATACAACAGTGTCTACAGCGGAATCGCCCGTGGTACAAGTCTTTTTCTGGCCTTGTGAACGGTCGCTCAGATATATAAGGATGCCTGGAATTGGGATGTACCGCGTCTCAAATCAATATCGGGCTTGTTGCAGTCAAATGTACAGGTACATCGCACTGCTCAGGCGCAGAAATTTTGATCAGATACGGTTCGTCAGAAACAAGTCCATCAGATACGAGTCCATCAGATACGAGTCCGTCAAATAAGAGTCCATCTGATAGCGCTTCCTTCTTGAAGACCAAAAGTGGTCGATTCGAGTCCGCATAGGCACAAACCTTAAACCAAGGTCTCTTGGTAGCGACTAATTGACAGCGCAGTCTCCTTAATTTCTCTTTTCTCTTTTCTTTTTCCGTTCTGTTTTTTTCTATTTCTTCCAAGGAATATCATTTCTTTACTTTAATCTATATCGGGTTTACTCTTCTAATCAATTACAAAGTATATACACATATATATACACGGATCTATTGAGTGGCTACTTATATCCCAAACCCTCCCTCGCCTTTGAGCTTGTGTGCTACTACGGCTTTTGAATCACAAAAATATACGCGACAAAGTCCTCAATAATAACCAACGCAAGAGAAATATGACCACGTCAACAGAAGTAGAAACAATTGTAGTCGTAGGAGGAACAGGCGCTCAGGGAGCCGTCGTCGTTAGAGGTACTATATCCCTACAAGATCAAACAGGCGTTATTATTGTGTATTATTAGCCCCTAACCGCCTTTTCAATTATGTTATTATATACAGAGCTTGCAAAGGATTCAAGTACAGGTTGTCGTCCTAACAAGAGATGCAACGAGCCGGCACGCTCAGAGACTTCTAAAGTACCCCACTGTATCCTTTTTCCAAGGATCATACACCGATGAGACGGTCATCAGAAGCTTTTCCGGGGTGCTGGCGGTGTCTATGTGAACCTGAACGGGTTCAACTTGGAGAGAAAGCCGAGATTTACTGGGCTTTCGAATTTATGAGCTCGCAATCGAGGAGGGTATTCAACACTACGTTGGGGTAGCCTGGACTACGGCCTCAAGAAGGGAGGCTACGATCCTAAATACCATTGCAGCCATTACGACGCAAAGGGAAGGATTGCCGAGTTCATATTAGGAAACAGACGCTCTCACAGGATGAAGACGTCAGTGCTGACGAGCGCGCCATATTTCGAGATGCTTACGAAGGCCTCTTCGTTCCGAAAGTGGTTAACAACGGCTCCGAACAGGTCTACATTTGGGCACAGCCATAGGTAGCTCATGAATATTCTCTCTCGTTTTTTCCTTTCTTTTTATTGCCTTATTTCTTGTTGTCTAAGACGAACTCAAACGGTTAGTCGGCAGAGCAACACCCCGCTGTTCCAATTGGCTGACTTTAAATGCCCGTTTTTGAATCATCCAGAGGACTCTTGCGTTCATATGATTGCCCTCGATGATCTTGGCTGTTACGCCCGCTGGCTGTTTGATAACCCTGACAGATCCGACGGTATGGATCTCGAGGTGGCGAGTCAGCCGTTTACTGGACGACCTAGTCGAGACGTTCATGAAAGTCAACCCGGATAAAAAAGCGATTCGGGGAAGCCCAAGCAGCGTGAGAGAATATCTCGAGAACACTGGATCGGAGAATATGCTCCGGTCACCATGGCACCAAATGCTGACGGCTATGTAAGACACTGGTTCTTATTGAAATTTCTTTTCTTTTCAATAAGGGTGCAATATCTCTAACATATTCTTCCGATTACCCCCTTGAAGTATGATCCAAGTACCAGAGCTGGTGGACGAATGTGAGTAATATGCCACGAGTTTTTCTTCCCTTCTGCTACTTTTCTAGATTCTTCTCTTACCGATTACAAACATATAGTTTACCGCCTTCTGGGCCCTGTGGCGGACAATGTCATTACAAGAGATTACGACATGCTCGACACGATCCTTCCTTCGAGAACGAAAACGCTCGAGGAATGGATGATCAAGAACAAATACGACGGAGGTGTGTACCAAGCTTGTAATTGTACCTCATAATTTAATCTTAAATTTGTTTTTTCTTCTTTTGGGCCAGTATCTAATGTCCATCATCTGATAAAATAGGCCACCGTCCTTTGTTTACGGACTATCGAGGGCGTACACCTTCACCTACTTATTG
Source organism: Pezizomycotina sp. ARF18 (assembly GCA_002224055.1). NCBI lineage: Eukaryota > Fungi > Ascomycota > Pezizomycotina sp. ARF18. The sequence continues at coordinate 179,076 of AZLU01000044.1, forward strand.
AAAGATCAAATAAGGATGCGATTGATACTTTAAATTTTTTTTTTTTTGAACTATAGGATCACTTCCCCTCGCTAATCGGAAGACATTAGCAGGACCGATACTCGTTCCCGTAATATTGTACATACGTTATACTTTTAGCGAAAGGTGTATTTTTGGGGTTTTCTGTTTACTGATGGGGTTTATAAAGGGTACCTTCTTATTTCTTTTCCTTTGCGCAATATATGCTATAATACAACTGTACCATTCCGTCTCAACAGCTTCTTTTAACATTTTACTGAACTGTTTTATACATCGATTGCTATAACACGTAAGGGTTCTAGACTCCCGGTCTTTATATATCAAACTAATACCCCTAGATCTTATTGTCATTATATTCTCACTTTATACCTTATCATGCCCACAGGCCAACAGAGGATACCTACGTCCATATAACAAAGAACACCGAGATACTTTGAATGTTCCTCATCATTCCGTACACTAATGCCTAGAAGGCTTTTGAAACATACTCAGTAGCATTTTTCCTTAAAAAGAATTTGTCTTAAAAATAACCGGTATTATCAAGTGATGCGTTCACTTCCATGTTGCCTAAAATACTCATTTTAGCACTTGTTTTTTTGAGTAGTGTTACCGGAACACACACCCTACGGCACTTGTGGTAGAACTGCGCATGTCTAAGGGGATCGGATCGCAAACCTGTCGCTATTATCATTGATTGGAAGGAAACAAAAGCATTATTCTTTGTAAGCTAATTGGTATCTATTTTATTGCGAAAAAAGGTTACTTGAGAGCAAAAGAGAAAAAAAATCTTCCTTTCTTTTTTCCTTTTGGGGGAATAAAAATGTATGTATTATTACTTATCGATTTTTTAATAATATTAAGATATTTCTTCCTCTTCTTCTTTTGCTCGCCTCCCCATATTTGTGTACGTGTGCCATGTCCTTGTCATCTATCGTTGTCTATCCACACCCAGCTGGTAGCACACCCCGCGCCTATTCCTACAATCCTAGCCCTCTTGGAATCCTGCCACGATGACAATCTCGTTGACGTCCCTGACGACCTCCCCTTGCTGGTGCACCGCGCCGCAGTTCCCGTGCTCCCCCCAACCCCACGCGAACAGCCTGCCGAGCCCGCCCGCCTCCACCCCGAGCGCGTGCTCGCTCCCCACCGCCAACGTCTCCAGTGCGGGCAGGTCCTTCTGCGGCAGCTGCCCGTGCGTGTTCCTGCCCAGGCGACCAGGCTGCCGTCACCCATGAGCACGTATACGCTGCCCCAGCTCGCCGCCAGCGACTTCCACCCGTCAGCAGCTGCTTCGGCTTCCGCGTGCGCACCCCCACTTGTCGTCCCCAGCACCATCGTCTCCCCTTCGTGGCTGATCAGGACCGTAAACAGCCTCCCGCACGCGACGGCGCCGACCTTGAAGCTCCGCGGGACGGGTATCTCAACGGGCGCCCACACCGACGAGTCCCGCGAGGGTAGCAGCTGGCCTTTCTACCGTTACCCACCCGAACACCCTGCCGTCGGAGAGTAAGGCGACGGTGTGGCTGACGCTGGACGAGAGCTGCTCCACCGTAGTCTTCGGCGGGGGGAAATTCGGTATCCTCGTCGGCGCCGCGGCATTCTCTATCGCCTCACCTAGTCCCAATTCACCCCTGGGCCCCGCGCCGCACGAGTAAACCCTATCGTCGGAACCGATGAATATGGAAAACTGCCATCCCGCAGATACATTAACCCATTTTACGCTCTTGAGGAGGGGTAAGACGGGCTGGAAGACCCTTCCCGGTTCGGGCCTAGAGCTTCCCAGGTCAACCCGCACTGGCCCTTCGAGTTATCCCCGACGCTGAGTATAGCCTTTCCGTCTTCCCCTCGGCGACGAGGAAGGTGTGGTTACCGCCCGCGACTATTTTGATCGGCCGCAGCGGTTCCGCGGTCGCGGTGTCCGTATCGCCGGCTTTGATGCTGCTGGCGTACGAGACCTCGGTTGGGTCGGAGACATCGTCGCCGTGGGAGAGGGAGAGCTGTCCCAGAGAATTGGACCCGAAGGAGAGTAGCTTTATGTTCGAGCTCTGAGACATATGCGACGCCGAACCATTATATAGTAAAATATAAATAGTGGAAAAAAGAAAAAGAAGAAAAAAAGAAAAGAAAAAGGAAAAAAGCGCGCAAAGAGCTTGATTCCCTTCCCTTCTCGTCTGCGAATAGCGAGTCCTCCTTTTAACCAGAACAAAAAAAGTAAGAAAAAAAAAAAAAAAAGTGGATGTATTGCGTAAACTGCGCTCTTTTTTCCGCTCTTTTTTCTCCTCCCTCCTTCCAGTGATATTATTATCCCTCACAGGTACAAGTAAGGTATAGTCTGGTCTGTCAGGCGTGTAGTCCGTTTATATAGGTATGATCAAGATACAGATACACCCGGGAGGCACTCCTCTATAGTATTGGCCCTCGACAAGTATTGAAAGAAAAGAATGTTGTATAAGTCTAAGAGGTATATTTAAAAAGTCCAAAAGTATTACAAGTAATAATAATACAGGTGGGGAGGGGGATTTTTAAATGGTCTCTCTCCTGACTCTACAAGGAAGATACAGCTAACGGCGCTGAAAAAAAGGTATAATAGAAAATAGTATTATATTGTTATTATTATTATAAAAAAAAAAAAAAAAAAAAAAAAAAGTGGATCTGAGACCAAAACAAAGCAGATAGCGTACAATAATAACTGCCAGCTAATACACTTTTTTTTTTTTTTTTTTTTTTTTTGTTAAAAGTGTTCAGGTATTAAGATAGCAAGCGCTATAGGAGCGGGAAAAAAAGCTGGTAAGCTTCTAGTACTTAAGTACTGTCAACACCGCTCCGAAGAAAAAAGAAAAGAAACCCCAAACTACAGCACGCGTCACCCGTCCTAGGTCCTTAGCGTATGTCTGTAGGACTGAGAGAGAATAAGAGATAATAACTGAAACCCGTGATGTCTATTTAACTATATAACGTTGTCTACCTAGCGATGTAAAAAGAAGAAAAGAAACTGGCTGTAGCTGATAGGCAGATAATAAATATAGGTGACTGCTAAAAATAAATAGGGCCAATCCCTGCCTAATCTAATAAAAAGTAAAATAAAATGATAGCTTAATAATAGCTTAGTTACCCTTATTACACGCCCCCGCTAACAGATGGTGATAGCTAAGGGAAAAGGGTAACCTTACCCGCCGGACCCTCGTCTAAAGAAGATAAAACCTAGTAAAATATAAATAAAAAATACCTAGCAATTTAAAATGAAAAGAACGCCTAGCTATATAAATAAAAGAATACTCGCTTCGAATTAATAAAATAAATGGAAACGTAAAGTTTTATAGAAAATACGAGAACTAGAAAAGAATATATATAATACTACCTAACCCAATCTAACCGCTTTCCCGTAATCACTAACCTTTTATACCATATCACAATCACTAGGGAGAGAATTCCGGTCGAACTAGTAGCGTGGGACCTAAATAGGGATAGTAGGATCCGCCCCGGTTAGTACGACGAAGACTTCCCGAGCCTAGCCTTCCCGTTCGCGGGATTTAAAGACCTTCATATCGTTGAGGTATACTTTACGCTTATGATTAGAATATAGTTCTTAAACGACGCCGTTAACGCCCCTCTAATCAAGCGAACTAGGAGCATCGTTCTGACTACCGGGGTATTCATTTTTCAACCTATCCTTTATCGTCTACCATGCCCGGATAACTACTAGGTCGCCGGCTTAAAGAGCTACGGACGTAAAATTTAGCTTTATCTCTCAAAGCTATATAGTCCTACTACTTAACGTACCGATCCAGGCTTTAATACGGATTTCCCGTAAGCGACCGTTCTACGCGTTAACCTGCTACTCATCGACCTCCTACTTGTAGTCTGACGGGTATCCCTTATCCTATTCTTGTATCACCTCCTCTAATACTATTACTCGAGTATCCCCTGTTTCGTTCCTTTACTATTTAGGTTTAAAACTATATATAAGGTCCGCGGGCGTATAGCTATAGATACGTATTAAGCGATTATTAATAACGAATATCTAATAGCTTACTTTATCGCTCTACCTAAATTTATAGTAATCGATCTACTAGTCGGCGCGAATATAGTAACGAACTATTTAAACTATACGCTCGATAAGGCCCACCGATTATAGATATATCGTCGGTACCCCTACCTAAATAGTGCCTCTATCTTGTAAATATACCCGTAGCTCGCCTAGCCTGTACCACCGTCCTCCATACGCCGGCCCTCTAGGGATACTCCACGGTCCGTATATGCTACCGCCAGATATCCGAAGTACGGCGTAACCTTCGTGTCTAAGAAGTCGATAATGTGTACTACTTCCAGCGTCAGGACCGCTCCTAAAACGACGAACCTCGTAAAGTAATCGATAAAGCAGATAATATATTAAGCCCCGTAGGACGCAGGTAGGGTAGATAGGGCCTATAAAGTCGAGACCTACTATATCTATAGGCTATAGTTTAACGATCGGCCTTATAGTTTAATTTTTCCGTAATAGCCTAATTAGCTGATAAGCCTCGTACGACCGAACCTATCGGTCTATATCCCTCCGCCTTTTTAGCCAGTAAGTTTAGCTAATAAGCTTAGCATAACAGATGTCTATAGAGAAGTATCCGTAAAGTTTATAGGCGTTCGCTATAGCTATCCTTTTATCCTCGGAACGCACTAAGCATCGCGCAAGCTGACTATTCGTCTCCCGGTAGTATATAATCCTTTTGCCCTTAAAGTCCGTTTGTTTGATAAGACGTAGTCAGCTACCTTCTTACAACTACTTGTCGCTTCCTGTTTGACAATTCCGAGTATTCTCGTAATAGTCCCTTATCTCCTTCTAGTAGCTATTCTACTTCTAACTAGTAGTCCTCTAAATCTAAATACCTATCCTACCTTTCCCTTGCGTATATAGCCTCTGGACGGTCGGTAATTAAGCTAATAACTAATGATCCCGGGCGTCGGGGGCTTCCCGGAGGCGCGCCGTCCTCTAAAGCTTGCGCCCTATCCGACTAAAGGTTACTAGGTAGCGACTACCCTTTATACCCCTCTATTTCTGGTATAATCGGAAGAGCTATTTTATACTCCGGCTCCGGTTAAAGGTCCGCGACGGGGAGAAGATAGAAGACCCCCTGTAGGCACCTAAGGCGCTATAAACATATATCTAGTAGGTATTTGAGATAGGCCGTCGTAATCTTAAATAAGGTGGTCCTGATTTAAACGGTAGTAGATAAGGTAGTTATGTTCGCTGAATCTCTCTTACTAGCGGGCTATCCGATAGTTATCCGCCCCCTACTCGAATACCTTCTTTAGGCGGAGTAATCGGTATAGATTATAATCGGCTATTTAACCCTTACGTTAGCCACCGGTATTCTTAAAGGGTAAAGACGACCGCTAGAGTCTCTCGCTTAGTAGTCTGGTACCGTTTTTAGGTATCGTCGAAGCGTACGACATAAAGAATACTATACGTTCCTTATCCTTAAGGGCGGGTATAGCTTCCGTCCTTAGCTCAGTATCCGCTAGCTAGAAAAGAATAGCCCCTACCCCTTCTCGAAAACATCCGTGGCCAAATAGTATTGTAAGTTTTCATTAGCTCCTTTAAGATATATAGTCTAGATAGCTTTCTTAATCGCCTTAAAAGATCCCTACTAAGCGGCCCCTATCTCTATTATCCTAGTTCCTCGTAATAGTATACCCTACCTATCTTTCTTACTCCTCCATTCTTTCCTAATCTAAAATTCCTAACCTTTCTTCTTCCTACCGTGCTCGTCTACTAGTAGAGCGTCTTCCGTACTAGCCTCTATGCCTCTTTTATTATCCTTATATAATCTACCCTCCCCGGGATATATCTGCGAAGCTACGGTATAATCTAACAGAAACCGTTTACCTTATTAGCGTTTAGGGTGTAGGCTATGTCTGGATCTTCTAGCTAAGCTCGCGGACGGACGTATCTTATTCTTATCGCCTTTTAGGCTATTATAATTAAATAGAGTATAAAGAAGTAAGATTTAGGACCCGTTAGGAATATATGAGCCTATATGAGTCTAGGAAAGAAGATGGTATCTAGGAAGATATACTGCCTCTTAAAGGCGTCCTCTTGATTCGGGCCTTTCGTACCTCCTATTACGTCATCTACGAAGCTCTATAGGGCGTTCCCCTCCTTTTCCCCTTAGACCGCGCTAAACCCCAGGAAGATGATTCTTAATCTTCTTCTCTAGTATGTCTCTCTATACTAGATTACCTAGCGCTGTATGTGTGTATACTATCTTTAGCCTATGGATATTTCTCCGGTAATACTATTACCCGTTTAGAGTAATAAACGAAGTTTTTGTTATGTCTTTCTCTATATTAAGCATAGCCTAGTAGCTATGCGCATAGTCTGCTAGAACTATATATGATAATCGTCTTGTATTAATAAATTCTAGATAGGTTCTATTACGGTACCGGGATCCCGATTTAACCATATACCGGTTACGCGTATATAATTATAGACTACTTAAAATTAGCCGGGAGCCTTTTTTAGAATAAGCGGGTACGGGCACCCTACTTAGATTTTACCCGTACTATAATATTCGCCAAAGACATAGCTAGGAAGATCTTTGCTACGAAGTCCATTTCGCCCTTGGACAAAGGGGTGGCTTTGCATAATAAGGTTTGGTATCGGTAGTAGTGTCAATCGTATACATTATAAGGTTAGTCGCCTTGACGTCTTGTAAGCTTGTTACAAAGTAATCCTTCCACTTATATATTAGCTTCCGGGCCCTACCGCGCTATTCTAGCGTTAGATAGCCCCCGATCTCTATCCCTAATAAATTAAACTACGTATCTACCTCGTGTTGGCTTACTAAAGGCACCGGACGAGTTTTAGGGCGTATAATATCGGATAGGCTTAGTACGGCTACTCAAATACTAGAGGTTTCCAGACCTCCATCTCTTTCTTCTATCTTTCCTTCGATATGCTTTTAGGCCGCTCCTTAACCGTAGCTATCGTAACTCTACGCGTTTTAAAAGCTAATATATTTATCCTAGTTGTTTACGTACCTACTCCGCCTTCTCGTTTATAGACTTAATAATCCTTCTATCGTCTTCTCCTTCGGAACCCTCCTCTTCCTCGTTTCCTTCCTTCTCACCCTTTATATCCTACCATTCAAAACCAATGTCCTCGAACCCGATATTTATAATAAACTTCCTTTCCTCCTCTTCCTCCTCGATTTTTTACTAAATCTCGTCACATAGGGCTTATATAAGTCTTATTACCTCCTCCGGCTTCCCCTCTCCGCCCCCTCGTAATCATATATTTAGGCTGCCCTTCTCCTCCTTAGCCTTTTCCCTAGGACTCATTCTTCTTTTTATTACGCCTCTTCCTCGACTTCTATTTCTTAGGCGCATCCTAACGTTCTTTCTTTAAATAGTTAGGCGCCTCTACACCGCCCCCTTCGTCTCCGTCCCGCGCCACAGCCCTTAAGAGGCCGTCTAAACCGGAGGGGGGTACATAATTATCTAATACAGGGCTTTTATCTAAATCTACTAATAAGACATCATATTCTAGCTAAATAATACCTCTAAATCATCCAGCCCTCCCCTTTTCCCTACCCCTCATCTCTATAGTATATCTCTAAATCTCTATCCACAACCCTATTCCAATAATCTCCCTTTAATTCTTACTCTCCGGTATCACAGCTAATTACCTCTCAAGCTCAACCAGTAATGCTTCCCTCGCCTCCTCCGAGCATATCTCCAACCATAACTCATCCATAACTGGTAGCGGCTGGGCAGGCATAACTCATATCCCTAGTCCCTTAGTCGGCCGTCCCTTTACTTAATATTAATTATCGTCTAAGTCATAGATTATAAGCTCGTGCGTGTCTATGTTATCGGAGCATTTATTCCTCTTCATCCATCTACGAGAGAGCAACAAATCGTAGGAATAACCGACTAGCAGGACGTAAGCCTTAATCCTTATGAGAACCCTACTAACATTAACATCAACAATTACGTAACTACTCAATAGGACTCGCGCGTCCATCGCTATACGTAACACATAGTTATTAGAGGCGAATTGGGCCAGGCCGAGGCGCTAGACAAGCCGTACACTAATAAGCTCCAACAGGGCACCCCCGTCCATAAGGTAAGTAGAAATATACAACCCGCCTATAAAGATATTAATATACATAGCGGTAACCTCTTTTTCCTCGTACGAAATTACCCCAGTAATTGGTAGAACGACTATCTCCTCCCCTTCTTCTATTACTCCTTCCGCCGCTACCTTCTCGGTCGGTCCTTTCCTATCCTCCAAGCGAGCAAAAGCCTCATCATTTACTCCCGGGCATTAGGGACCAGAGAGAGTACCTAAATCCAAGACATAAACGGTCTCGTCTTATCCATCTCACCTATAAGGTCAAAACTACTACCTCCCCGAATCTTTTCGCGTAAGAGATCCTTAGCCGCAGTAGACGGTTTTAAAAGCTTAGCGGATCTCCTCCTAATTCAACGGTTTTAGTTTTAACGAGTTCGGTTTAACTAGAACCTTCGGAGGAGTCTTAGCAGCTACCTTAGGGAGAGGGACTTTAGATAGAACTAGTAGAGCCGTCTCTCTCTCATCAGTCCCCTCCTTCTCAGCAGTCCCTTTTTTCTAACAGGCCTCAGGATCTCCCTCTCTAGCTCCGCCTTTAGAGGCGGCGTATCGGGTATACTATCGTCTAAGGTATAGACGGACGGGAGAGGTAGAACGTCCTTACTACCTCCCGCTTACGGACAGTTTAAACTATAATTATAACCGTACTTCTTCCCTCTCCCTTCCCATCCATCTTTTCTTTCCTCTAGAAAATCTTAGTAACGATCTTACCCTCGCTAGTCTTTTCCGTCTTATAGGGAGGAGCTCCCTAATTAGATCCAGTATATTTAAGCAGTCTGCCCCTCTTAGCCATAAAAACTTTAATATCCGCGGCGTTCTGAATCGTACCCGCTGCTAATAGATTAAATAGTTCCATAACCTTATTCATAGCTTCGATCGCCACCAGATTCCCTTCCGCCTCCCTCAGGCCCTCGTAATATCTCTCCTATTCATAGTCATACCCATATTCATCCAGTATTTCATATCCCGCCATAGCTGCTAGAGCTACTACTCGTCCAAAGGGATATCTTCTCTACCGCCAGGCGTTCCTCAGTCTCTCTTACTCCGCGTAAGGTAGTTTCTCCGCATCTAAGGCCGGGTAGTCCTATACCATATATCCTTACTTACCACAAACAAAACAAGGTTCCGCCGCTAGTCCTAGTAGAGCCAGTAGCAGAGCACGTAGGACGGCTCCCTAGAGCTACTATTAAGCGGAGCCATCTAATATAGTACGTATACATTCCTACCGTACATATATTACCCATAGGGGTATCGGAGGTTAAAGTATTCCTAGTTAAATCTAAGGAGAGAATAGTCTTCGGGGAACTAGATTACTTAGAGCTATTAGAATAGGCTTAACCTTAAAGTCGTACAGTACTAAAGTAAAATTCTTTATAGTTTTTAAATTCTACTTAACTACCTTAAGGACCGTATCTTTTCCCTCTACCCTCCCTTTACTATCCTCCTCTTCCTTCCTAAATATATCGTAGCCGAGCGGACTCTTCTCCCTAATTATACTATACACAGCGATCATAGCCTTCTTAAACGTAGCAAAGTCTAAGATCTTTTCGTTAATCATCTTTTCCGAGATCCGGGCCTTATAATTACTTCTAGGCTTATCGTTCGTTATATTAGTAATAAAGGCGATAATCAGTATCATTTCGAGGTCCGTATCTCCCTATATCTTCGCCGCTAAGTCGACAGCCTCTTTAAAGTACTACTTAATCGATTAGGTGCCTTACCTTATACCCGCACACTTTATCCTTAGTTCCGTCCTCTAGTCCTCGGCCGTTGTACGCCCGAATTTACCCTTGAAGGCCTTTTTGATACTATACCTATCCGCTTTAGCTGTGGCGGCTAACTCCCTCTACCAATCCTTCACCCCTTTACTCAGGTTACTACGAATTAGTATTTCTATGTGCCCTCTATAGGGTAAGGAAGCTCTATAGGTATAGAAGTCCTATTTATATCCTTAACGGCGACGATATCCTTTAGAGTATCATAGACTAAATTAAAGATCTTAGCCGCTTATATAACGTCTTCGATATATTCCTTAATATCGTCCCCTTTCTAAAATTCCGAGATTTTAGGGACCTTTACTACCTTTATTACCGCCACCAGAACTCTTCTAGCTGCTGCTACCATCTCCTATTTTTCCTTTTCTTTCCTACGTTCCTATTCTTCCTTTTCTTTCCTACGTTCCTATTCTTCTCTCTCCCTTTTGCGTTCTAGTTCTTTTTTTAGCGTTTCCGCCGTCTTAACGTCTAAGATTTTAAAAAATTCCTCCGGGACGAAAGCTCCTAAATCTAGCTAAAACTCTTACCCGAGCCCGAATCCTGTGTCGTGTACTAGGGTAAGCTATTTAGCCTAAGCCTTTAATGCTCCTTTTGAGACTTATCGATCTTTATAAAAGGCTAATAATCGTTTATAAAGGTTTTGAGCTAATGGATCCCCTCGTAAAGAAATATTTATCGATAGAGCTAGAGACGGGTTTACGTAGTAGCTCTCCTAATCCCTTAGCTGTTACTAAAAACTGTTAACACCGCTCTAAAGAAAAAAGAAAAGAAACCCTAAACTATAGCACGCGTTACCCGTCCTAGGTCCTTAGCGTATATCTATAGGACTAAGAGAGAATAAGAGATAATAACTAAAACCCGTAATATCTATTTAACTATATAACGTTGTCTGCCTAGCGATATAAAAAGAAGAAAAGAAAACTGGCTATAGCTGATAGACAGATAATAATATAGGTAACTACTAAAAATAAATAGGGCTAATCCCTGCCTAATCCAATAAAAAGTGAAATGAAATGATAGCTTAATAACAGCTTAGTCACCCCTATTGCACGCCCCCGCTGACAGTACTTAAATTATGCCTCGCATCATTCATTACCTGCTTGATGCTGCTGTACTTTGCTTTTGCACCGGGGGGGGAATCCACCTTCGCCTACCGCTTTCGTTGACCCTGACCTTGCACAGTAAATAAATAATATGGATGAAAATGTTGAGCAAATCAGCCTATGATTCGCTCCTCCTACCTACTTACGACTGCTGCAAGTTCGAAAGAAAAGATCCAGACGAAAGGGAGAAGGCGTGTCTAGTTCTCCACTCAGCGCAATTAGCCCAGCTTCAAAAAAGAAAGAAAGAAAGAAAGAATGGACGCCATGTTTTTGTTGTATGATTCCTTTTTTTTATCGTACGTTTTGTGCATTGCTGTCGTACGATTCATGATCAACCGTTTCAGCGTTACCGAGAGAGTACACGGGGTAAGGTTATTATTCTTGGCGCCGTGATGGCGGTAGCCTGGAAGCGAAAAGTCCAACATCGTGCATTTATTTGCAGAGCAACTCTATATCATCACTTTTGCCGCTATTGTTGTAGTAAGTAGTAGCTCGTCTGCCTTTTTTTTTTTTTTTTTTTTAAGTTTCTGACGAAGCATCGTCTCACCGTTTGCGATGGTTTGCGTAAATATCAGTACCTGTTTATAGCATTTGCTCAGAGACGCTTCCGTGGTTGTTGCACCTGAAATTTTTCTTTTCTATATTGCTGTTGAGCGTGTATTGGAAACGCTGGACTCTGATATCGACGTAAGACAACTTGCTCAGGATTCGAAACCTTCTAGAAGGACCCCCCCCCCAAAAAAAAAAAAAAAAAAAAAAAAAAGAAAAGAACCATTACTTTTCTCACCAAATGTTTCTGTACCCGAGTCCCTGAGGCTTCTACGGATCATGACTATCTGAGTCTCCCGATGAGATAGGCTTGAAAGCTGGTATGGAGCAATTATAAAGAAGATGACGAACCCCAGGAGGCATTCAAACCCGAATGTTATTATCCGAGTCCGAATATCGTACAGAAATTACTTAGTATTTTTATCTTCCAACAATCGTTGCGGAAACCCAACTGAACAAATATTACGACGATGCGTTACTCTATTTTAGCTCCCGGTCTTATTGGCAACTGGCGTCACCACCGTCGACTTTAAAGTCCGCCTCCAAACCCAGCTAAAGTGGAGGCTCGGACCAACAAGGATTGTACCTCTTGGCTACAGGCGACGGGCTCATCTGCTGTAGATTGTATGGACTTGCCGAAGCAGGTCAACCTGGAGTATTGGGACTTCGTTGCTTGGGCAAGTAGCTTTTATCCGGCATGTACTACTATATATCTACGGGACTCAATCTAATCAAAGAGCACGACGGTCTGGAATTTTAGAACCCGAGTGTCAAGGGAGACTGCAGTGGAATGAAGGCAGGAAACTACTACTGCATCGAGGAGAACTTCGGTCTTCCTCCCGGGGAAAGGAACCTGAAAATCCGGACACCATCGCGGTGCGGGGTCGAAAGGCAGATAAGCCAAGGCCCAAATCGGCCCTGAAGCATAGGGAACATCAGTCATCGCAGCGCAAGAAGGAGCTTGGACTGAAGCGCGAAAGCTAGCACGTCCACTGGGCAGATTCTGTTGAGCGGGAGGAAGAATGCGCCATTGACGGTAATTATTTTGCTTCAGACGAGCTTTGATTTCCATCGCGTCTAGCGGATAGCGGATGACTAACATTATCCAATCCGTTTTCCTATTGAACCCATTTTTCAGATATCTACACCGTCGTGCAGGGAGACACCTGTTACAAGATCTGCAACAAGAAGGGAATCACCCTTGACAAGCTTATGGAGTTAAACCCAGGGCTCGGCGATGACTGGATGATCATGCCCGGTGGTAAGATATACGTAGGGAGGAAGTTCGTAAAGAAAGCAGCCGAGGATAAGCCGAAGCCGCAGCCCAAGAAGAGCGTCAACGAGCAGCACCAGCACCTTTCTATATTGCCCAACCAACCTATGCACTTAACCAATAATGGAGACACACCCTTTGTGTTATTCTTCTGTCACTTGCGGCATTTGGGTGGTCCTTCAGCTTAACTCTTGAGTTTCAACTTTTGCTGACTTGAACATTTCTCGTTGCAGAACACTACAGGGTCACGCGTACAGATATCGCTAAGATCCATGGCCTCACTCGTGAGCAGTTCGTCAATATGAATCCGTCTGTTTTGGTCGACACTCAGTAAGTTTTCCATACCTGCCATTTGCTTGGCGATATTTCCTTGATATATATATTTTTGATAATATGATCTCAATAGAGGGGCTAGCACGAAGCTTTGCGTCAAAGCTGAAGCTGCTATAAGAAGCTCACCGAGGAATTCACCCATGTGCCAATATTGCTAAGGTAGAGAAGCTTCATCTAAATAGGCTCATTGTTTTTTTTCTTTATGATGTATCGTAATAAGATCGCATAGATATGTATAGCAAAAAAAGTTACGACGTGTTATTATAAATAAAAACATACTTATTAATAACCTTAAACATGTTGAACGTTCGGCAAAATGATGCGCGCAGAAGCGAGACTAAAATTCAATTCGTGTGCCTTTTACAGACTCGATGAGTGTAAACTAGGTTAGGAGGCCTCGCGCTATACAATGAGAAGAAACATTAATATTGTACCAACTGGAAGGTAATGAATTTTCTCAAACACTGTTACACTGAATAAGTATTTCTATTAGGGAGTGCCTTTGTCTCGTACCAGCCTTACCGACTAGAGAATAGTGTTTTGGGCAGGAACTTCGAAGAATGGAACAGTTTTTTTCCTTTTCTTTTCTTTTCTTTTTCTTGGCTCCGAAGGGTTCAAGCCCTGATTACTTAATCACCACACAAAAACTTTTTTTTAAACCTGCGAGAAGTTAAAAAAAAAAAAAAAAAATATAGCTAATTGTCTTGGCGCACACACAGCGAATTTTTTTGGCCCTTGGGAAGCTACTCCTCCACCAAAATTAGTAAGTAGTAAACTTCACCAAAATCCAGCGGAAGACAACAAACCATCGACAACAAACCTCATCCTAAACCCGCCTACCCCCGACGAACTTCTTCTCTCCCTCGTACACCGCATCTTCCGCAAATCGACACTTTTTCCACCATGGCTTCTCCTACTAACAGCGTCCAATGCTTCGGCAAGAAGAAGACTGGTGCGTTTCCAATTGAAATCACGATATCTGTTCTTTAGTCAGGGCCCTTTCGTTGTTTCGTACTTACATGCTGACTTTTTATTTGTCTTAACAGCTACTGCCGTCGCTCACTGCAAGGTAAAACACACACTTCGATCCTGCTAGAACGGAGATTTGGCGGTGGAGGAAGTAATAGGGTGTCGATTTTTATTGGAGAACAACAAGTGTCTAGAGCGCTTTGAGTTTCGCAGGAAATTCGGGAAGGAGGAGGAAATTTTTTTTTTTTTTTTTTTTTTTTTTTTTTTTTTCAAATGATATCGAGAGAACAGATTTGGCTGATTTGCGTTTTGGTGGGAATAAATCTAGGCTGGCAAGGGTCTCATCAAAGTGAACGGCTCTCCTCTTGCCCTCGTTCAACCAGAAATCCTTAGGTTCAAGGTACGACAAACAGCCAACTGAAATGTTAAATTTTTTTCGTTCTTCGTTTTGCGGGAGGAAACCGGAGGTTTTTTTTTTTTTTTTTGAAGGAATGACATCGCTCATGGTATCTTTTTAGGTCTACGAACCCATACTGGTCCTCGGCCTCGACAAGTTCGCCAACGTCGACATCCGCGTCCGCGTCACCGGTGGTGGTCACACGTCCCAGATCTACGCCATCCGCCAGGCCATCGCGAAGTCCATCGTCGCCTACTACCAGAAGTACGTCGACGAGCACTCGAAGAACCAGCTCAAGGCTACCTGCTCGCCTACGACAGGTCGCTGCTGGTCGCCGACAACCGCAGATGCGAACCGAAGAAGTTCGGCGGTCCGGGAGCAAGAGCCCGTTTCCAGTACGTTATAATCACACCTCCTCATCCGATATGTCTGAAGTATAGGAGGAATGTCGGACTAACATGTTATATAGGAAATCTTATCGTTAAAAGCGGAAAAGCTGGCGGTGTTATTTTTTCCTTTCTTTTTCTTTTTTTTTTATACGGTGTTATATTTCCTTTTTCTCTTGTCGGTTACACACAAATTTTCAGTCATAAATATAATGCTCCTGTCTCTTCATTTCTTCCTTCTTTCCTCTAAACGTTTGCCATGGCATCATCATCTATCCTCCCTTTTCTTACCATTTTTCTCAAACTCTCGAATCCTATAACTGGGGCCTCTGTATCTTAGGCATTTGTTTACCTCTTTTTTTTTTTCCTGTTTCTTTTCTTAACGGAATTATATAATGGAGTTTTCATTTTATCGACGGGCAAGCGATCAAAACAAAAACAACAATAAAATAATCTCTCGAAGTCTCAAAATGCGCTCTCCTCGAGCAGTCGATACTTCTTTCTATGCCTGTAACTGATTATTTAGCAGTTATCCTTTATATGATCGTCTAGTGAAAATAGCAAATTTGGCGTTCTATCAATACTACTAACAATAATCGTGATAATCAGACTTATTGATAACTGGGATTTCAAGAGAACGGAGCTTACAGCTGCAGTATTTTATTTTTTCACTTCATTCCGCCAGATTCATCCCTCTTTGCCAATTGTCTTGCTCGTCCAGACATTGCATATAGTAAAAAGCGATCCTCCTTGCTGTCGGCGGACAGCGAGCTCTGCCGCAGACGTTGCCAATTGCCGTCCTCCCCAAAACTGAATCATACCTTTTATCGTAATCAGCCCACTAAAAAGACGTTTTTCTCCCCCCAAAAAAATACCCCGCCAATCCAAACCCCTCCCACTAACTTAACTCCAAGAAACTTCTGCCTCAATTTTTCTACCGCCAAAAAGCCGATTACGCATCTCTCACTTGCACAACTGTTATCCAAGTAAATGTTTTTTCGCAACCGTAAGATCAAGAGAGAACAGATAAGCATCATTCTCGGTTTGAACTCGTCTCGCCATACTATTCAGTTCTTCTGGAAGAAAAAGGAGTCAGAGACTTTTTTCTCTTCTTATCTGGATACGACACGAAAGTGGAGCAGAATTATTCAAATCACGTTTATAGCTTCACACATAGCCAGTTTGCAATACCTCTCCTGAAAGTTAACTCCTTAGAACTCCACATCCTTTAAAGCCCTCAAATACTTCCTATTCCTTTTTTACCGTTTCATATCCCCTGAAGACGCCCTCCCCTTATCACAACCTCGTCCCACCATACTTAACGAAAGTCTATCCGACTACGACAATCTTACCACCTCAAAATCACAACACCCTCCCTAGTAGAACTCTTCACCATGCTTCGACGACCTTCAGAGCCCAGCGACGCCTATTCGCGCCGTAACAACGCCAAGATAATCTGGCCCGACACCGTCATCAAGGGCACCTACGGCGTCTTCGACGTCCTCGAAGAATCCAAAGTCGACATCTTCAGAAAGGCCTTCGGGAGTACACATCCGACGAGTACGGCGAAACCTCCTCGAAAAACTTCTCCCAACTCCCAGCCACTACTACTTCGTTATTCGGCTTAAAAAGCGAATGCCTGAGCGCACCGTTCCGCGTATTAAAGCTGAAATCCGTACCCACGAAAAACACGCGGCAGTCGTCGTACATCGCGCTTTCGTACTGCGCTCCGACGGAGGAGTGGATAACGGACTTTGCCGTTTCGAGCTTCAAGTCGGACCCGCAGCAGCCGTCGCTGGACAGGTTTCCGGGCGACATGCCCATCACGGACGTCATGATACGGTCCATATTAAAAGAGAGGTTAAATTCTGAAGAAGGATATTTATCGATCGGTTATGCATCGACCGTAAAAACCGCGACGAGGAAAACGCAGTGAAGGGGATGATGGACGTAATATTTTCGTCCGCCAGGATCGTGATTATTCTTTTAGAGGATATAGTGTCGACGTCGAAGAGAGCGATTTCATGCGGCAGTATTTAATATGGTACGAGCGCGGGGATACGCTCGAAGAAGGCGGCGACGTGGCACGCATGCTCACCGCCGTATTCTGCAAGATCATGTTCGCGCGGTGGTTCCGGCGGTGCTGGTGCGCGAACGAGTACCGGTGGGGCAGCCGTAACATCTTCCTAGTCGGCATGATAGAAGACACCGGCGGGAGAACATCACAACCTCCGGAGAACGTGATGAGACACCGCGGGTTAGTTCCGTGTTTCGTTTCACGTCGGAGTTCTTAGAGCACCTAGCCGCCGTCGCGATGCAAGGGTCCGGAAATAACGCGGTGGAGAATTCGGCGGCGGATGAAGTGGTTATAGTATCCGGCTTTGAAACGGCGCTGGATTTCCTGCTGACGCACCGTTCCTGCGGATGTTCGGGCTCGTGGAGGATCCTAGACCCGATCACGAGAACGATGAGGATAACTTACAGGTTGAAAGTGTGAAGGATGTCGATATAGACGCCAACAGCTTCCAGTTTAACTTCAAGCAGAACCTCGAGTTTAACACATCTGATCCGACGGACCGGTTAATACTCGCGGTCGCATCGTCGAAGCTCGGACTGTACTATAAAGGGCCTGAGAAGAGCGACGAGGAATTAGATAAGATAGCTCAAATACTATCGAATCTAGGACAGGAAGATGCTGCAAATGGAGCACACGAAGGGAAAGGAAAGGAACCAGCAGAGCCGAAGGATTGGATTATGTTATAATACATGCTTTCTTAAAGGAAATTCGTCCGGCGGCGTCATTTTGTGTTATAACATTTTTATTTGCTCAAAAAACTCATCTGCTGCTCCGTGATAAATTCCAGCACTATGAGATGCGAAAATATTGATTAGTATTATACCAATACAAAGAATGTATTTTACTATTATCGAAAAAGAGGTAGAAATATGTTCTTCTTAATATATATATTGCGGCGCTATTAGGCTCGATGCTATACCGAATCTACAGCTTTCAAACGGTTCGTGAGTTTTGATAATAATATTAAAAGCACAAAAATGTTCTTAAGATTCA
Organism: Pezizomycotina sp. ARF18; assembly: GCA_002224055.1. Classification (NCBI taxonomy): domain Eukaryota; kingdom Fungi; phylum Ascomycota; species Pezizomycotina sp. ARF18. Next base: position 197,074 of record AZLU01000044.1, read on the forward strand.
GATATTATATAGAGATAGATACGTTTAGGTATAATAATAATATTCGTTTTCATAATTTCTAAGTTTCCTCCATTATTTTTTTTTTTTTTTTTTTTTGAACCAGACAATATTGCTGATCGTGATAGTTAGTAGAAGGTTCTGGATGATTTGACGTTTTCCGTCGCAGATCTCTCGGCAAAAGGACGGCAAGGTTTAAGTAGAGTTCCCTTTTATCGATAAGCTTAAAAAAGAAAAATTATAGCACCACCATACGACTCATTCCAAACATTACTCCCAACACTCAACCTCAAAACCGTCACCACAACTCCATCCCACCTCTCACCTCCACCTATACCTCCCGTTCAACTCCCACAATGTCGACATCGCAGCTAACCTCCCTAATAATCCTAAACCTCCCAACCTCCTCCCTCTTCGGCCTCGACATCTCCTCCTTCAACACAACTGACCGGTTTCGCGGAATAAAAACATCCCGCCGGAGTACACTTCTGCTACTTCTCGCCCGCCGCCAAACAACCATCTAACGAAAAGGATAGTCGGGGGAAGGTGATTGTTGACGTGGACGCTGAGTTTCCGCTGGTTCGGCGTTAAGTCTGCGCATGGGGTTTTCTTTACCGCTCCACCACAATCACAACCGTCTTCAACATCGCAAACGCAAAATATAATCCTTAAAAAGTGGGACGCGTATAATGAATGCCTGATCGAACCATCAGAAATAGAACTAGAAAACGTACAGAAGAACATCCTAGAAATAACGACGGAGTTCCTCGCGCGTACGAGAACTTGCAGCGTCCCAGCAATAAGCACGAAGTATGGCGGTCGCTCACGAAGCATATACGGGGAAGCAGGAAGTGTTGGATAGGATACTAGGTAACAAATGGGATTGCGAGAGTACGCTGGAAACGGCAGGTGAGAGCGAGGATTTAGACCAGGAGATCGCTGGTAATATACTACTACCTCTACCTCTACTTCTACGTCGACGAGTGAGGCAAAGGGAAAGAAAAGCGCAGGGTTAGGTTACACACCCATAGAGTTAAAGCGTACCTGCCGCCCGATGCGCTCGGTCGCGAACGCACGATATGGGCGCGTGATAAATCCTGGATGCTGCGTGAAGTATTCCGACGACTATCCCCAACAACAACAACAACAACAACAACAACAACAACAACAACAACACAACAACAAAGCAAATTATCACCCGGCGAATCATCCCTTCTCTCCGAACTCTCCATCTCCCTAATCTTCGCCGTATTACTAGCGAACTACTCATCAACCTCCCAATGGCGGTCCATCGTCGAACTCTCATTATCGTCCGCGACGCGATACGCACGCATCCGTATTACATGAAACAACTGTTAGAGTTACTACGGGCGTCGCTGGAATTCGCGCGGTTGGCGTTAGGTGAAGACGACGCCGCGAAGCGGGAAGAAGAGGACGAGGACGAATATAATAGTGGTATAGCTGAAGAAGCGGTGTTGGAGGAGTACATCAGCGGCGGCGATTCTTTCTTAAAGGATATGCTGAGGAAATTCGGGAGGAATCTGGAGTATGCCGCGCAGGACGATAAGGATGCGAAGGAGGAAGGCGGGGAGAAGGAGGAGGAGGATACGCCGAAGGAAGTAATCGACGCGTTCGCGCGGTGAAGAAGTTCGCGCTGGAGAACTTCGCGTGGCATTTGGACGATTCGTACGTGCGGAAGGGCATGCTGCAGTTACCGCCTGAAGAAGGCGCTGGGAGCATACTCGTGGAGATGGACGATATGGAAGGGGAAGATGAGAGGGGGAGTACGCGCCCGTCATTGTCGAGATGTAAAAAAAAAAAAAAAAAAAAAAATCAAAGTGGTTGGAATTTTTATATTTTGATGCATTGGGATTAACTTTATATTATGAAATTTTTAATAGACGAAATAAGTGTTTACACTGATTCTTGATAAAATGTCCTATATTTCGGATTTGTATATGATACTACTAATTATTTTGAGACTGTAAGACTAGAAAAAGATAAATAAATAAATGATAAATTATAGACAGAGAATGTAAATCCTTTTGCATGATTAACAAATTGTGCTTTGCCACAGAAAAACGTAAGAAAAGGTCAAGTATATAAAAGATAACGGTATTAAAAAGAACTATATAAAGTATAAGAATAAAGGCAATACATCTAGTAATACAAAGTCCACCGTAAGTGGATGGAAGGTAAAGTGATGAGATGCTCCGGCATCCTAGGTCTCTTCGCCGAGGTGGAAAAAAGCAGAAGAACTCTATAAATAAAAAGTGCGTATTCCAAATATAGACTGGCGGGGGAGACAGAGTAGAGTGTGTGGGATCTTCTGATTGTTACAATAGGTTAGTTCATTACAAGAGCGGGTGAGATTTTTATTACAGTGATATATAGGAAATATTGTAAAGCATGCGAGTTGCTTTTTCGTTTTTCTTCTTTCTTTACTTCAAATACTCCACATAAAGCAAAGCCTTCCTTGTGACAGGCGTAGGGTCAAAATTCCGAACCAAAACAGGAGGAATAAATAGTAGTAATAGAACAGGCACAGGAACGAGAACGAAGTCAAATACTCCGCGAACTGCAACGCCGAAGGGTTCGTTATATTCAGATTCAGGGCCGACAAAACGCCGGCTAGTCAATTAGGAGGGTCGTACCATGACTCATCACCGTCCCATGGACGTATCGGCGGTGGGCGCGTCTTCGTTGTCGCCGACTTCGCCTTCTTGCTCTGATGCCGGTAGCTTGTCTCGAAGCCAGGCTAGGACCGCTTCCGTCCCTTTGTCGAGGAGTGTGTATTTAGGCACCCTGAACCTGTTCCCGTCGAGCCTGAGCTCCTTCATGCCCTTGACGAGACCTAATCTAGGCGGTAAATGCGTGATTTCATTGTTGCTAAGGTTCAAGGTTTTCAGACCGTTGACGGCAGGCACGTCGATTTCCTCGATCTTGTTGTCCTGGGCGATTAAAGTCATCAGGACAGGGAACCGGCCGCGAAGACCCGACGGTATCTTCTTGAGCTTGTTCGCGTGAACGTCGAGCATGGTAAGCTTCGGAGCCGTAATGTGCGCCGTAACTGGCTCGAGAGACGTAATAGCGTTATTGTGCATGAGAAGGCTGGTGAGGTTTGTGAACTTGAGATCCAAGTTGAGGTAATTCTCGCCCCTCAGGGAGTTACAGGAAATGTCCAGCGTGACGAGGCTCGTAAAGTCGGAAAGGATAGGAGGGAACTCGGTAAGGAGTTTGGTACAGGTGCAGATCTTAGGTAAAGTTGTATTCAGAGTGCGATGATGAGTTCATCAAGCATTTCCAGCTTCCTCCTGCTCAGATCCAGTACGCCTCCGGGTTTTATTTGGAGTTGTACGTTTGGCACTTTTTCACTCTCTACATCCTTTTCCTGTCCGGCTCCACCGGTCTCTTCTTTAGCCTCCGCAGTGTCGGGTACGTCCACTTCGTGACTTATCTCATCCGGCTCGGCCGCCTTGATAGTTTCACGCACTTCCTCGGGTTCAGGAGCACGTGCGGGCTCCAGCTTCGCCTGCAGAGCCAACTTAAGATCGCTTGTATTCATCCCCAGCAGCCGTCGCTCGCGGATCGGGTTCCCACCGAATTTGAAACCTCAAGGGAGTCCATCCGTCCAACTTCCGGAGGAATCTTCGATATGTCATTGCTGGTGATATCGAGGATCCTCAGCTTTGGCAGCGTCGTGATCCCAGCGGCAGCTCTTTGAGCTGATTACTTTCGCCTAAAAAAACCAACAGTTCGGTCCAACCAGAAATAGAGTTAAGGTGCTGGAGTTGATTGTTAGAGGCCATGATCTGCTTGATCGCCGGCATGTCCAGCGACTCGAGCGGAGTTATGCATGTAAGGCTGTTGTCTTGATGTCCAGCGTCTGCAAGTTCTTCATGCACGTCACGTCCTCCGAAACAACGACACTTGATTAGGTTCGAAGAGACGTTTAGGTCGACCAGCGGCAATCGGTCAGCGATGGAATACCGGTAAGCAGGTTTACCGACGCATTGAGAACCTTGAGCTTTGTCAAGTACGCCAGTGATTCTGGCAGCTTGTCGATCTTGTTCGTGTGGATTTCAAGGGTCTCCAGGTTCGTCAGATTTGAAATGTCTTCCGATAAGGCGCCGGAAAGCTGGTTCTTTGAAAGGTTGAGGTCGACGATAGTGATGATTTTGAATATTACTTCCAACGCCTCGTTCGTGAGTTTATTGCTCGCCTACACATAGTCAGCAAAGTTTCACACCTGGGAGGAATATATAAAGATTATGATTTAATTACCAGATTCAATGTCGACAGCCTTGTCAGCTGGGTAAACGATTCAGGCAAAGCGGTGAGATAGTTATTGTGCAACTGTCAAAAAAAAAAAAAAAAAAAAAAAAAAAACAACAATAAAAAATGTTAGAATTAGATTTTTATAAGAACTAAGTACTTTTGGACAATGCAATGCAGGACAAAAAACTGTCGAGATATGTCTTTGGTACGGCGGTGGACGTACATCAACGATTTCGAGACCCCCAAACTGCTCGACCAGCTCGTCCCTACTTCGGACAATCGTTGTCCGCGCTATGAACTTCACCAGGTCAATATTTTCGTACCACTTGTCGTTGTTTCCAATGTTACGTCTGTCGATTCCATCTGGTACATGTTATAAACCTTTGGGGGATCTCTTTCAGGTCCATGTTGCTGATGTTCAGCTTTCCGTCACTCTCGCAGCTTTGATGCGTCCGTAAGCAGGCCGGTGTTCGGTCCCACCGCCACGCCGATACCGTGGTTGAAAGGATCAAGGTTTCCAAAGTCTATTTCGATAGTCTGGTTTGAAATCTTAGGAGCAGAAGGCTTCTGATCGGCGAGCCGCTTTAGCTTTCGCGATTTGGTCACGCAGAGCTTGGGAAGAGGAAATACTCTTTGCTTTTTCGTCTCCGCAAGGGTTTCAGTAGCATCCGGCGCAAGTGTAGCAGCAGCAGCGGAGCTGTATTTTCCGAGGAAGCTCTCCACCACCCGATACGTTGAATGCAGGTCTCGGCGCCGTTTTCTTCAACCGTAACGATGGCGGCTTCGATGTTGATTTCGTTTTCGGTAACGGCGAGGCGTTAGGACTTGGGGAGTCAATAGCCATTTTAGGAGAGGAAAGCAGAGCGGAAGCTGGAGCTCTGAGCTTCATCGAAGGCTTAGGCGTTGACAACGTAGATGACGATGTCAGAACCGAGGCAGGAGCCTTAAGCTTCGTCGCAGATTTTGGTGTTTCCAGTATTGTTGCTCTCCGCTTTCAGTTGTCGCCGGTGAAGAAACTGCACTGGTGAAGGATCTTTGCGTCCGTAGCCCGAAGGATGGGCTGTTGTACATGGAAGCGCGGCGGTCAATCCGGGCTCACCGCTGAGCTGAGGCCAGAAGTTTTCTTGGATAAGGTTGGCAGACCCGACAATGCGAGCGACGCCCTCCTCTTGCCCATGTCAGCGTTAGAAGAGGACCGCGGTAAAGTCGCAGATTTCGGCGTGTCTTCGTCGCTCTTCTTCGTCTCCAGCGTTGCCAGCGATGGCTGCGGAAGCTTTCTAGCTCCAGCGGGGAACCGATCGCCGACACAGCCTTCGCCGACGGGCTCTTAGGTATACCTGAAGCGCCGTTCGGCTGCTTCAGTCCTCCAGGAAGACTACTCCTCGGCGCCCTACTCTTCGAGACTGCAACAGTACTACCCGGTTGGGCAGCCGTTGGTCGCAGGCTTGGTTTTATTCGCCGCGGGCGATTTTAGCGATGGATCCCGGCGGTTTAATAACGACGAAACCGATCGCGGGTTCGCTAGGACATGCGGGGCGACTTTGGAGACAAAACCTCTCGCGGGTGATTTCGGCGACAGGGTACTCGGGGGACTCGGCAGGCCGGAATCCGGTACGGAACTCGACACTTTTCTAGTTCCTGCTCCTCCTCCAGCGGCGCGCATCGAGGCGCGATAGTCGCTTCTTCGCCCTCGTGCTGCCGCCTCTTCATCCCACGTTTGTAGTGGGAGTAGAGGCGGCCGTGCTATCGTTTTCATCGTAAGATTGGCCGTTTACACCGTTGATACCGTTGGTTTCGGGAGCCGAAATAGCTTCGACCTCAACGTCCGTCATCTTTTTTCCCGTACTCTCGTCTTTCCCCCTCGTTCGTCAATGCAAAGTAAACAACAACAACAAAAAAAAAAAAAAAAAAAAAAAAAAGAAAAAGAAAAGAAAAAAAAAACGAAAAACGGAGCCGAACCGCAAGTTTCAAAAACTCTTCGCTCGTAAGATAATAAGGAGATGAGGGAAAAAAAAAAACGAGAAAAGAAGAGAAAGAAAGAGAAAAAAAAAGTATTCCCACGCGTTCAAGGACGCTCGAATGAGATGTATTTAAATTAACTTGAACAGGTGAGCAAATAGAAAAAAAGGGGAAGAAGAACAGGACGAGGGTAAAGGGGAATTATTCTCTCTCTAGCTAAGGTAGTTTTCTCCTTGGGTTCCATTCCCGACGGGGTGGACGAAATTAATCTCTTAGTGTAATCACTGATAGCGGGACTTATCCTCTTTTGTTTGGGCTGTCGTGGGAGGAGACTGTTTAATTAAAATCCTCTAGAGGGGGTATCCACCAGCAACATCGCCCCAATTAGCCCCCAAGGGGACACGCCAAATTCCGTTGGAACTTGGAACCAAATGCAGCCGGGAGCCGTCAACCGCAGACCCGGACACAAACGAGATTAGACGGTTAAACGGAAATAGGGAAAGGCAAATATAAATATAAATAGCAATAATACTTGAGAAACAGGGTCAGATGAAATGAGAGCCTGAGGGTGTCAAAGGTGTATAGTAGCACGAAATATTCACAATTCAGGAGGAGGTAAGCTATAGCCAATTGGTATATTACGATGAGACGATCCAAGGTCTCACAAGAATCAGAAGGGCCTTTGATTGCAGACCGTTGGACAATATACTACGATCGTACGCTGCTGATAGGCCGTTGCGTTCCTCTCCAGTTTTAAGTTCAGCTCGGAAGGGTTGACGAAATATTCATCGATCCACGGACACCCCCCCCCTTTTGACCGTATCCGGAACCTTTAATTATCAGTAGTTACTACTACTTACTAGTATAAATACCTGCAGATAAGATTAAGTACCCTATAGAATCCAATCTCGGGCTTCCGTCATAGAGTATTCCCACCCGATACCGTAAAAAAACGAGGAATGACTCTGTTTAGGATTCAAAGCCCTAGTTCGACGTGCGCAAGCGCAAGAGGTTGCGTATCGATCCTGCTCGTCCTTCAAGCTTACTGGTTGCTCAAGTTCTAAAGGATATATATATATATATTTGGGAAATATTACCTCTGCTCTGGAGCGTCCCTGGGAGTTTCGCCGGGAAACTTTTCGCTTGTCCTTCAAGCCCTTTGCTCCGCAGCGTATTTATTTCTCATACTAACAAAAACAAAGGTGTCCCAGAGAGACTACTTATCTCCTTAGTGTTTGTAGGAATAGTACCTTAATATATTAAGCAGTATAGTATCGGTTATTAATTACATTCGTTATTATTATTATTCTCTGAGGGTAGTCTCACTTTCTTTCTGTCCAGTATCGCCTCCGAAGATTTCTGAATTCTTTTATTTTTTTTATTTTTCTCATATATATATAAATTTATATATTACAGCTGTACAGTGTAAATTATAAATAAATGAAAATATCGCAAAGTAGTATCAAGGGACGTGTTGATTGAAGCTTCCATCAGGTAGGATCAAAATCAATTGTCATGGAACAAATCCGGAAAGCTGTTTTCCTTATAATAATAAATAATTACCGCAATCGTTATAAATATACCGTTTAAACTGGCGGTGAAGCTGGTATTTTAGTGTAGGCAAGTATTTGCACACAGGCAAGCAATCTTAGTGCTTTTGTGCCTGCTCAATTTTTATTTTAAAATACATAAAGCATGTAAGGACTCGTCATCAAGCAAATTTTTTTTTTTTTTTTTTTTTTTTTTGTTTATAAATCTATAAAAACTAGGTATCGGCTTTTCGCGCTTTCTCAAGCTTTTATTTTTATTTATGAGATCAATATTTTTTTTTTCTCAATCAATTAATTGTCCTATCTCACAGAAGAAGCGCGAGGCGCGCTCTCGAATGAAGTGAACATACAGGTTCTTTTTTTTTTTTTTGCATGAATTACTCCTCAATAAATGAGTTTCGATCTGAAACCAGACTGAGTCGCACGAAACCTCCCCCGTATATTAACGACAAGGTCAAGGCGGCTGTCGCCAGTTTTGAGTGTTAAGGTCTATTCTGCGGCACAGTAGTGTATCTGGATATTTTCCCAATTGCAATCAATGCATGAAGACGAAATCCCGTTTGTATTATAAACGTTTCATAGAAAACGTTCTACTGTCATTGCATGTTTGGTCCGTATTGAACACTAAATACAGGAGAAATCATTTGTAATTCATTTACAGGCAAGACAAGTAGACTTTCTTTTATTACAGTAAATAAATAGGTTAATAAAAGAGAAGGCAATGGGTTCCAAGCCTTTCATTTCCGAGTCATAGGTTTTCCATAGAGTCAAGTGGAAGTCAATACAGTAAGACCATGTTGTAAAGCTTTTCGTGTCATTATTAAGGAACTGGCTAAGCTAAGCCAGAGAGAGAAGACATAACTTCCGTGAAAAAGAGAAAATGTGAGTTTTTGGAAAACGAGTGGTATCTATACATCAAAAGAGAAAGAACAAGAAAAACCATCCTGCCACATCGATCATGCAAATGCCAAATAATAATAACATTAAACAACCAAAAACAATAACTTATTTAGAAGGGGAAAAAAAATATTGATAGTGAATTTTGAGAAACAGCGGTGTTAGTGTCATGAGCTCTGCTCCTTATTCAGGGACCCTTCGTTCGAATCCGCGGCAGCCCCGGTCTCCCTCGCCGCGTCCTTCGAAGGTATACCTTCGACGACCATCTCGTCGGCGCCGAGCATGCGGTGCTCGATGTTGACCTTGGGGCCCTGAACCACTTGTGAGCGTCGACGGCGAACCAGATGGTGACGAGGAACATGACGCCACCGTAGACGGCGCAGGTGTAGTTCATGCCAGAAGCGTCAAGATTTCTGCCGCGGACCGAGGGGAAGCAGAGAATGGGCAGCATGACGACGACGAATGATACAGCGACGGCGCCGATGGGCTTGCTGAACTTGCCCAAGTGCCACGGCCCGCGGCGGAACCTGTTGCCGACGAGAACACGCGGATGGCGATAGGGATCGTAAAGCGACGAAGGCCGCGATGGCGCCGATAGAGAAGATAGCGCCGATAGCGACGTCGCCGGCGAAGAGGAGGAGCATGCAGAGCTCACCGATAATGACGTTGAACCAGACGGCGTTGACGGGGTCTTGGTGTACGGGTTGACTTTCTTCCAGATACTCGAGAGCGGGAAGCAGTCGTCACGGGCGTAGGCGTAGGTAACACGGGACGCGGCAACCATGCATGCTTGACCCATCGCAAAACTAGAAACGACGGTCAATCCGATGACGGCTTGCGCGGTCTTCTGCGGGAGAACCTGAAGACAGTAGGACGCCACGGCTGGCCGAGGTCGGACTTCATAACGTCCGGGATACTTGTAACGGTATATGCAACCTAAAAAAATTCAATGATATTAGAGCGAGATTCTATGTAAATGGCTAAGAATTTCAAAAGCAAAGTGTTTTACTGACCACTAGCTGCAAAAACCAACCGAAAATGCGCCGATACCGGAAGTCATGACAATTGCCCGGGGGGATGCAATGCTAGCGTTGGAGCATTCTTCCGAAAGGTGGAAAGGCGAATCGTAACCGGACATGGTCCAGATAACGGCGACGAAGGACATGAGAACGGCAATACCGTCGGCCAATTCGGTGCTGTTGGTGAGGGTACCCAGACCTGGTGGTTCGAGTTGAATTTCGGCTTGTTCTTCGTTGCGGCGGGATAATGATGAGCACGACGAAGAGGGCGAGGATGTTGAACGTCGTACCCAGAGAGTTAACTGGGCGATCCATTTCGTTGGCATCGAGGAAATAATTCCGTGGAGGATCATAATAAGGGTTGTCAAAAGGAACACCTGCCAGTCGGTAGGAACGTAGTTCTGATTCTCGATCGAAGCCATTGCCAAGATCATAGCAGCCAAAGCATCTATTCAGAAATGTTAACTTCGAAGCGATTCACGGACTTGAGTAGCGTTTTCGACTTTTATTGTAGCAAAAAAAAAAAAAAAAAAAAAAAAAAAAACTTACAATCTACGGATGGCGCGGCAGTAACCTGTTCGATCCAATTGGACCAACCGGTTATCCAAGCTGCAAATGGACCGTAGCCTTCAGGCGCAAGGACCGCTGAAGCGTAGTAGAGACCACCGCTAAATTCAAATGTCAAATTCCGTTCAGATAAATTTAAGTGTAACAGATTCCAATTTCACTGACCTTGTCGGCATAGAGGAACAGAGCTCTGCCATGCTCATGGCAACACACTGAATGAAAACCATCGCGACAATCCAACCCCACGTCATTGCTATTTAGGGAACATATCAGCGAAACGAATTTCCCAGGGAAAGGAAAAAAAAAAAATTCAATGGTTCGAGAAAACACATACCTCCAGTTCCAGCGTACCCCATTCCATAGGTGAGCGTACTAGCGAAGCTCGGCAACAGACCGAGAACCGCAAATGAAACGCAGAAGTCGTCCATAAGCTAAACTCACGACGGAACTCTTGCTTGTAACCGAGGGCGTCAGCACCTCTTCATCGCGGGACAGCTCATGGTCTGTAATTGGGATGTCACCGTCTGGTAAGACACTGGTGACTTGAGATCGCCGTCGCTGGTATTCTTCCATCTCTTCGAGATTCTTCTAGCAAAAAAAAAAAAAACCTCCTTTGGATTTCTCCTCGCTCCCTGTCTTGTGTAACTGCAATTCACAATGGCGTCTGTTTTATTCCGTTCTCCAGCAAAAGCGGGCACAAATTTTTTTTTTTAAAAAAAAAAAAAAAAAAAAACGGCGCAGCAGGACAATATATATGTTTGAATCACAGTGGGGGGAGGGGATAATAGTAATGAAAGTGATTCAAAAAGAACAGACCTCTATCTCTCTCTCTTTCCTCTCCTGGGAAGAAATGAAGGGATCAGTGATAATAAATAATACGACGGTTTATACAACCAGAAAATGGAGGGAGTGCCAGAGGATTTAAATAAATAATAAATAATAAGTACTTTATATATAACCCAAAATCCTCACAGAGACCTTGTATCCGAGAAGAGTAATAATATGGAGGATACTTTAATTTTTTTCGCTCGCTTCTTCTGGAGAGAGACTCTACCCAGAAGAATTATTAAGGTACGAACATCTGCATATATAATACCCACACCAAACAAACCAGAAAAGTAGAAGAAGAAAAAAAAGAAAGAGGATTTGCCGAAAGCGAGATCTAGTGCAATGAGAATAAAGAAAAGAAAGGAGGTGAAAAAAGTGTGAGAAAAATGATAGAAGAAGAAACGAACGGTCCAGGGCTGTATTTCAGATGCACGTCAGGAGTGGTTGATAGCTTGGTTCGGTTCTGACCTTGTCTTCTGTTTACTCATTTCCGCCCCTCTTCTTTATACATTGCAGGCACCTACGGAAGTGCAGCAGACCTTCTCGGGAGCAGTAACCAGAAAACATTTCTCGACCACGTATATTTGCCGTGAGAATGATAAACTTTTTGGCGTTCTTTTCCTGGTATTTTCTTCTCTTTTGTTTCCTAATCCTCACAAGCGATTTTTTCTTTGAAGATTTGGGGCGTCACTAGCACGCAAAATTTGGTGTCGCTCATCATCGAGGTCGCCATTTTTGATTGCAGTTACAACCTCCGAATTGCTCGGTGGCGTTTCGAGGCTTGGTACTTCCCCAGTCTTTTCGGAATGGGACGGTACCTAGAACATTGCGTGAATGGGTGGCTCAACAATGGCACTGTTTCAAGTCCACGACGCTCGCCTGCGTCTACCTCCTCCGGCCATGTCCAGCAAGCCACGAATCAAATCGCAGAAAGATCTCCGAGATATAATTGACAGAGGAAATGCTTCGCGATACGAAGTCTCACCAAAAAAAAAAAAAAAAAAAAAAGAAGACATATAAGTAGTTCACATAGTACACGGAAATAGTTCTCAGAAAAGATGAAGTCTTCTTAGCCCGTACCACGGGCACCTTCTCAGTAGCTGGAGAACTTCGACTGGGATAGTTGGGCTTGGTGAAGAGGATCCCTCACGCGCGAACGGGACTTTTTTCGACATCTACCCGGATTTCTGTCTGTGGTCAAAGAGTCAATTACCATATAATATCTCTATTAATCCTCTGCCTCTGGCTGTTTTCGTCAGCACGAAAGTTTGGAAGGACTAATAATATTGGGGGTTTTCTCCGTTGTTACTTTATTGACTCTCAAGGATGAGCCTTCGCGAGATACTCGGATGGGTTAAAGGTGGGAACTTTTTTTTTAACTTGCCTGCTCCAATTAGCGTCGAAGGAAGCCCTCTTGAAAAAAATCTCCCCCACAATATTTCGCCGTCAACGTTAAACTTAAGCTGGCGATGATGCTTGTTCCTTTTTGTACTTAAGTATACTAATGAAATAGCGCCCAAATTCGGTATAAAAAAACTTATTGTATCCATTTTTATTGCCGAGCCTGTTGGGGGAAGCCAGAGCCACTTCTAGGCTGTGAGACCTCGCGCTGGAAAGACTTCGGAGCAGACATTAACCGCGAGGCCCCGTCCCTCGCTCATAGAAGGGACTAAATCTCCACACAAACAATAAGGAATCTCTTTAATTTCTTCTTGCATGGGGGATAAAAACACCCTATACCGCCTGCACTTTCCGTATCGAGATGTTTCGAATCCTGACGTTTCTTTTCTTCCCCAGCGTTGATCGTTGCTGTGCAACAAACCCTATGTTAATGCGCGTTGTTTGAAGTTAAAAAAAAAAAGGCATATAAATATCTCACAGCGAATCGAATGCTAGGTGATCCGTGTTTCCGAGATATATGACATTGACCTGCATTGCAACAGGTCCTTTTCTAGTGAGGATTTGTGTCGCGTGGAAGCCTTGCGACGAAGAACGAAACGCATCGACATTCCTAATCTGGTTACCGAAAGGTGCTTCATCACTTTGTTCAACCGTTCCGTGCAGATTGTTCTCCGCATTCTCCGTTGTGCTTCGAAGCGATCGGGAACAGGCTGACAGGATTGGCAATTGGGACCCTTGCACCGATATTGAGATGAAAACGTCCTTGGAAGAATGCAAGTGGGGACAACGCTAAAGATCTCTTTGCTTGGTAGAACAACAAAGAAAAAATTTTTATAGATATTTTTTTTTGGTGCTGGCCACGAGATGGTCGTCAAGTATCCATTACTGCTTGCGGGCAACACCGACGCCACTAATTGGATGGCAGTTTTTGATCGGTAAAATAACTTCTGTGATAAAGCTGCTGTCTTTGGTGGGCAGGGTGGGGAAAACATGTTTCTATAAAGCAAAGAAAAGGATTAATATTAAATGTGGAAAGCAAAAGAGGTGAAAGATAGGCATTTTGGTTCAATAAAACCCGATAGGCGATCGAGAGTCGATGATATTTCTTATCTTTTCGTTTCTTCTTGGCCGTCAATGGCTTCCTATGACATTCTAAAATGATTTGCCCGGGTCATGATAGAAAAAAAGCAGGATTGATATCTCGTTCCCGAATCCCGAGAGCAACCATTGATAGGGAATATCGGTGTCGGAGTATCCTTTTGGCGCTACCGAGATGGACGTGCTACTGCGTCCCAAAATGGTAGGTCCATGCTTTAGCACGCTCCCTTTAATTCCTTCCTGGTCTAGTTTTCTCACCCAATAGGCGTATTATCATCAGCCAGAGAGTTTTTGGGTTTTTTTTTTTCCCAGTTTTTTTGGTGTGACTGCTTTCTTCTAATTTCTCCAATTTTACTGCCAAGAAATTGAAAATGCAGCTTTGGTAGGGCTTTTTTTCAATTTTTCAGCCAACATCCCAGGAAGAAAAAAAAAAAAAAAAAGAAGGAAAACACTCTACCAAACTATTCCGAACACCTGAACGACTCCCAATCACGACAAGTCCACCACCCCTTTAACGACCACCGCATCACCTCAATAGTACGTACTACCTACCTCTCTTTGTGTCTAGGTCTAGGTCCTTCTTGTTATATACAGGTCGAATTCGAAGGATCAGAGCTGGGAGCTGGGCAGGAAGCTTTACGACTGAGGAGTGAAATGGAACTCTAGCTTACCGACATAATTTTTATTTCGTAGAACTCGTACTCTATACAGCAAATACAACATGCCTCCCAAGAAGAAGACAGAGCGCAAGGAGGAGAACATCTCCTCGGTCCTCAGGTCCGCGAAGGTACGCTTACACCATTACATTATTCGACAACAAATCAATGGATATACAATCGTTGTTTGGAGGGTTTTTTACCAGCTGCTTACGTGGTGGGTCTTGGGTTTGATGAACAGGTGAACTCGTCTTCGGTGTTGCTCGCATTTTCGCCTCCTTCAACGACACTTTCGTCCACGTCACCGATCTGTCCGGCCGCGAAACAATCTGCAGACCGGAGGAATGAAGGTCAAGGCCGATCGCGACGAGTCCTCGCCGTACGCCGCAATGTTGGCTGCCCAGGATGTCGCTGTCAGGTGCAAGGAGCTGGGTATCACTGCCTCACATCAAGATCAGGGCCACGGGAGGAAACGGAACCAAGAGTACGAAGCCCATCAACCGCCTCCTTTTTTCTTTTTTTTTTAGGTAATGTAAGTACTCTAGGGATGTTTTTGGCTAACGAAAGTAACACCGTAACAGCGCCGGACCTGGAGCCCAAAGTGCTCTCCGTGCCCTTGCCCGTGCTGGCATGCGTATCGGCCGTATCGAAGATGTTACCCCAACGCCATCGGACAGCACGCGCCGCAAGGGTGGTAGGAGAGGTCGCAGGCTGTAGTTTTCTTTTTTTTTTTTTTCTTTCGGGTTGTTTATATGTGTTCCTTTTTCTACCAGTCCTTTTTTTTTTTAATTCATTAAGCAAACTTCTTCCTTCAGCTTTTTCTACTATCGGCTTTTCCTGGGGTTTTGTTATTTTGTCGTTTTTCTTATCATGGTCCTATATAATCTCTCTCTTTATCCCGGCTATAATCCATATTCTCAAAAAAAAAAATTTCTCCACAATTCATGTGGTATGGGTTCTTCTCTAAAGGCCTCCTTCCACATGTGTAATACAATACAAAGGCATTTTATCGTCTTATCGTCTTATCGAGAATTTAGAAACAAAAATAAATTCTGGTATCAAAAAGTCGAGGCATTGCTGGTATCAGGGAGATATTGGTCATAATTCTTTCTCAGGGGTGACTTCGAGGACGTCGGGGAGATTAATCCTACTGCTACAGTCGCCTTTGGATATCAACTTAATAGTCTGTGCACCTGAACTCTTATCTCTTGACCCCTTCATCTTGGACTCCTTCACTGGTTATGAGACAAAAGGATCCTGCCGTAGGCATAGTAGCTAATTCGAGTTAAGGTGGAGCTCTCGAAACGACGATGCTACTTGCCTGCTAGACGGCGATGATCAATTACGATCTAAGTGACCCGAGTAAGATGGAGCCCTTGATCACCTAAACTCTACCTCATTGCATTGCTCTTCTTTTCCCTCTCCACTATACTTGAGCATTTGTCCTACCGATGATCGTCCAGACAAGTGCTGAATCCCTCGAGGACGTTGCAGATTGACCAATGAAGACGGGTCGTGTTAAGTTCTCTAAAGAGGATATAAAAAGCACGCCCGTTTACTCTAAGCGAGAAATGGTTTAGCAGTATTTTTTTCTGCCGCTCTGCTCAAAAAGAGCAAGTTTTGAGTCGCTCCTTCCCCAAAAGGTAATCAGACCAATCAGAGATCAGCTTCCCTCCAGCCTTCCTAATTTTTTTTTAAGCCAGCCAATCAAAATTCCCAGCCATCCTATCTTTAACTCTTTCGTGATTTTTATCTGTCACGAGCACGGCCCTCGAAAAATGTTTTTTTTTTTTTTTTTTTTTTTTTCCTAGTTAGAAAATTCCGCCCCCTCTCTTGCTTTTTTTTTTTTTTTTTTTTTTTCATCCCATCTCCCCCCCCCATCGACAAAAACCGAAGGATCTCTCTTCTCCTCCTATCTTCAACATCACGAACTTGAACTTGGACTTCTCTTCGATACCTGGTGTTAATCTTTTAAAGGTCATAAAGGTATTAGCTCAAGCGGTCTTCGAGTTTGTGTCGTTGCTGCGGAGGCGTATCGGCAGATAACGGTTAATATTTTGAAGAAAAGTAAACAAAAAGCCATTTATGTCCTAAGATAGAAGTTGCAATACTCCAAGCCTCCAACTGATAGACAACACCACCTTTGCCGAACATCCCCGCTCAAGGACGCCAAGATGGGAGTACCATAAGTTCATGATCTGCTCTAATGATCGGATGAAATCAAAGTCTTGAGAAAACCAACTCCGTATGCTTACATATATATAATCTAGAGGAGCATAAAACGAACATAGGATTGGGGGTCACGATCCCTTCTCCTGCCACTCTCCCTTCCATCAGCCCCATGGTGAACTCTGCGATCCTATCCCGAACACGTCGACGTCTGCTGCCATCTCTCACAGCTTGAACACTCCGTCCATCACGCCGAACACCGCTGTTCGTCCAGTGCTGGTGGTTTCAGCAAGGCTGCGGAAGATGCGTCGCGTGCCGCACTCCGACCCCTCGACGTGACGCCTTCGACTTTAGCATCTCGCCAGCATCGCTTCCGGCCACCCGGCCTACGATCCTACCATGAGGGGTTTCGTGCCTACCCCTGACTACACCCCAACACGCTGCTGGACCGCGCGCAGGCGCTCGCCGTTCCGCTGGACCGTACACGATAAGGTCACCGGGGCAGATCGAAAGCTCACGGAGGAAGATTTGAGGGCCGCGCTGGTAAACGCGCAGAGCCACATCAGGACGCTGGAAGGGATTTGATGAAGACGCGGACGGCGTCCAGCCATTCCGCGCTGCAGCACGCGATGCTCGCGGTAGGGTTCGAGAACGAGAGGGATAGGTTCGAAGTGGAGAAGACGATGGCGAAGAGGGAGGTCGAAGTGCTGAGACGTAACCAAGAAACCGGCGGGGGTGTCTACCAGCAGGCGAAGCTCAACGAGCTCAGGTCCGATATCGACCTGCTGAGGAACCGCTTGAAGCGTGCCAAGCAGGTGATAATCACGGAGAGGGAGAAAGTAAACGCGCTAACGAAGGAGAACGAGCGTCTGAAGAAGAGGATAAAGGATAACAGGGCACACAATAACATGGCCGAGCGGGCGATGATCACGGCGGAGGCGGAAGCGGGCCGGAGGAGGCAGTTAGGTCAGTCTGCCCACCGTAGCAGCCGTAGTAACGTCGAAGACGGGCTCGCAGCCCTCGGACAAGTTGCGAGTCAAGCACTGGCAGAACAGCGGGACGAGGAAGCCCGCGTGACAGCCGCAAATTCTCCCATGCATACGCCCGCCAGACATACACCAGCTCTGGAACGGTTCGGATCATCATTAATGCACAGCCACCATCTCAGCCACTTCCCTCTCAGCAATCCCAACATCCGTCTCATGTCACCCGTAGCCCTTTCCCTGCGCGGTTCAGCAGTTGGACCAGCGCTTCTTTAACCCCTGGTAAAAAACACCAACGAGCGCGTGACGATACCATATCCGCCAGCGAAGGCGAGAACAACAATAGTTCTCCAGAGCGTCCAAGTCGAAAGCTCCTCGTCCAGCCATACTTCGCCGGTGCTGCACCTCCGGCTAAGAGGCAGCGCACGGGAACCACGCCGAAAACTCCCCGCTCCCGCGTCAATAAGCCTGCAAAGCACGGCTTCTGCATCCGGTCCGAAGACCAGTGTGTTAAATCTATCAGCCAAGCAGAGGAAACAACGTCTACAGCGCCTTCTACGCCTGTTCCAGAGCCCAGGGAACCTTTGCATTATTCCCCAGCCGAATATGACCGGTCCCAGCCGGCCAGAAGAACCGCGGCGGCCTGGTTCCAATAATATTTTCTTCTGGGTTTCTAGACCCTCCATAAACCCTTTCTCATGTTTATTGTATATTGCATAGGTGGCGTTATCGGCTTGTAATAGGTCTGCTTGGGTTTTTGTATCGCAATTCTCTTTTGTTCAGATGTACTTCTACTTTGTTTTTTCTTACGTGTCTTGCAGTCAAATGTGTTTCCCGGCGGTGTCACGATATGATGGTATTTTCGCTCCCTTCGTTTGAATCAAGTAACTATTCCTCGCTTGTCTACCATCCACCGCTCCTTGGAATTGTCTACATCGCCTCCCTCACCAATGACACATCTCCCAGTCAATGCTCACTGCCTGATCACCATAGCACAATAAAAAAACATCATATAAAAAAAACAACCCATCCCTTGAATACCGTGCCTTTCAAGTAAACCAGGTTTCACTGTGAAACCTCTTTTCCCCGCAACTACTTTGTATTTCTAATGACCTAATGAGACTCGAACTTTTTTTGCCACCAAAAACCACTCAGATCGCAAATTTTCATGCAAGAGCAGTCTGGATCTTGATATTTTTTGTGTAACCATAACGAAGCTAAGCGAAAAGATTAGCGAGACACCACTGAACAACCTAAGAAGTCAATACTGGACGACGCTGGCACGTACCCTCACGCTCTTGATGAGTAAAGGAAATTGTTTACGACATGTTAGCTCTAAAAATAGAGAGCTTTCCTCAACTGCTGTAAGTTACTAAGTAATAGGACAGAGCTCCGCTCAATATAAAGATTGTGAGGAATATCTAATCGAACTTTTTAATTATATTTTTTGTAGTCGCAGATATTGACAATGCTCGGATAAGCCTGACCTCTCAAGCAAACCAGTTGTTTTTCGTTTTCCCAACTCTTTACTTGTGGTATTTTTTGCTTTACACGTAGGATGCTTTGCGACTCACTACTATCAAATAATGCGCACCGATGAGCATTTTTAAAATATAGCTTATATGACAACGTACCACCACGGCCCCAACGTACTCTAATAACGGCAATGTTCTCTTTCAACCGGGGCTAGCACGTGCTTTGTATCTGCCGCCTTCGAGATGTATGATTTCGATAAAAAAAAAAAAGGGGGGGGGGCGTTCTTATGGCAAGTTATGCTACAGGAGTAGCGTATATATGGTAGATGGCTATTAAAAAAATTTTTTTGAGAGCTATATGGACACGCCGATGCCGTATTGTTTACTTAAGTATTACAATATATATTTGGAGAGGGTCATGGAATAGGGTTCTATGGTGTAAACTGTTGTTCCTCCTTTTGTCTCCCTCCATGAAAATCGATGTCAACACAGACCTACGAGTATATATATCGCGAGCTTTTCGGTAAAACGTAGAGTAGAGTGATCTGATCTAAGTTTGTCGTCATGACCATGAAGGATAAAGAACACGAACAGAGCCCAAATATTCGAAAACAGATCAGCACTTTTTTTTAAAATAATAATAATAATAATAATTCCCATCCTAAGGACCTCCAAAGGGATGCAGCGGCCTAGCAAAAAATCCTTAATAGCCTTTAAATACCCATTCCCTCTCCACTCATTTCACCCAAGTAAGTCGGGTCTAACAGTAAATTTGACGTTTAGAACAATCTGCTAACAAATTGACCGTAGGATTTCAACTCTATCTTGCCCTCTACTATCCATTTATATCCGTCAGGTTTTCTTCCTTATATGATGATGGTTTTATCCACACTACAGGTGCATGGCTTTATCCTTAAAGAATTAACCTAGCTGTGAATGCTGGGTTATTCTTTTTATCTTTTTTTTTTTTTTTTTTCAAGATGGGAGTAACGACTATATAGAAGACAAACGTATCCACCCTACGCGCCCAAGGCTAGTACACCCCTTACTAGACTCGTTTTTTGCCTTTTGTACTTTGTTATACTTTTGCAGCAATAAAATCGGATGTTATCTATGATGGTAGATACAAAGCACGCGCTACCTGTCAAAATAGACCCTACTTGCATAGCAGCTGCTGAGCTTCACCGCCTTTATATTATATTGAGAGCACGGATTTAAGTGCAAGTATCTGGTTGTATTCACGATAACACGCTTGCTATCGGTTTGTTTTGTGATATTCAACCATTTGTAAAAGGAACATTGTGCAACACTAGTGATAACTTATACCGTGCAATTTTACTCAAATACAACCACATAATCCTCTTATAAAGAGCAAGTAGCACTGATATTCGACAAAAATTTCGATCAGCTGCATGCTTACTCCAGATATTAGTTACAAAGTATGATGAACTTGAAAGACCTTTCAATGCGTATAGTATAAGATGGAGTCCTTTTAATAAACTCTCTCTCCAACATTTATAAATATGTTTTTATCCAGAAGAAAAAAGGAGCGGTTTTTCTTTCTTTTTTTTTTGTATATCTGTTAAACGGCGCTACAGCAGTCTAAACCGCCCTTTTCTCGTAGGCAAATGGGCATAAATGTCAAAATAAAAGCCAACACGTCACCACAGAAGTAAGAGTAGCAGTTAACTAGTTTTCCCCCTTAATCCCCCTTCCGCTTAATGAAAGAAGGGGGCTGGTTAGAAGATGCCTAGATCGCGATCGTAAACGTACCCGAGAGTAGAGATGGATTAAGTAAATACCCCGAGACTTTGCGGTTTGAATGAAGGATTGGTATAGTTGGGGATATAGCCCCAGATGACCCTTCAAGAGGACTTTATGAGAGAACAGGAATTCAGCATCAGTTGCGTCCGCTGTCAATGGCCTTCTGGGAACTACGGCTAGATATATAAACTGTAACAGTATAACTTGCAGAGCTTCTGAGAATCGAGAAATAATTATTTATTTTTGCCTACTAGTTAATGTTTGAGGGATAATCTAGTTGCGCTCTGTGTTTTGTGCGGAGGTTCGTTATGATCTTTGAGTAGATATCCGTCAAGCAGACGGAGTAAGTTTAGGATGTTATCGAAGGCACCAGCGACGCCCTAATGATTAAATAGTGGACATTAAACGGTCGAGAAATACAGAGGCGGTTCATAACATTATTGACATTAACGGCGTCCGTAAGCCATATTTGGCCCAAGTCTTTTCCAAGGCTGGAGACTAATCGCTGATGGTTCAAAATAGACATCCCTCTCGATGTATCCATGTCTCCCGTGAACGTGAAGGATTAAAATATAACTTAGGAACACCATTCCATTAAGCAGATATATATACAATTACAGGTACACTCGGTTCGAACAGATGAAACAAACAGAGATAATGATGATGAAAAGATGTTTTAATCCTGATGAACCAAAGAGATAAAAACAAATGTAAAAGACGAAACCAAAAAAGAGCACAAAAAACATCAAGGTAGGTTAATATTTTGTAAGTCAAGGGGGAAAGATCAACTTGCGCAACGTACATAACCAAATACAACCATTTTTCTCATAGTACAGGGTGAAGAAGAAGAGCCATCTAGTGTAAATATATCTCTTTCTTTTTGATTTTTGCCATCCTTCATAGTGATGATTAACCTCAACGAAAAAGAGATGCCGCTGGACGAACAAATGCGGCAGATGTATAAGACCTCTGAGAGTATAATGTTCATAAAAATACACCATATCCGTGGGTTGGAAAAGAGATAATGAAGAATGGGAAAGACGTAGATAAGAACAAAAACAGGAGATCATTCGGCATGTTTATTTTGTCGTCGATCGTTGATACTTTCCGACGACAGCACAGTGATCTCTCTCGAAAGGTTCTATTGTTTCGTAGGTTAGATACTGATGGCAGTGATACAAAATAGATTAGCGAAATGGATTGACTACTTACCTAGAGTCAATTGTTCCAGCGGCTTAATTCTCTCTTCTCTCAGGCGTTGAACTTCCCTCGCAAATACTGCCTCTGGTGCTGCGGTACTGTCAATACAGTTTGCCTTGATACTGACAACAACACCACCTCCGTCTTTCAGGTAGAGATGGCTGTTTAGGCCGACAATACGTGCTTGATCTGGCTGGGCAACGTCGGCGAAGACAACGTCGACCATCGATACGAGCATGCGGTACTTCATGGGTGGCGGGCGTCTTCAATGATAGGAATAACGTTGATCCTCTTCTTGGCCATGTTGATCAGATCTCTTCCGGAACGATGCGAGAACTCGACGGCGTAAACGCATCCGGTTGGACCGACGATATCGGCGACGTGCGAGACCGAAGTTCCCGACGCGGCACCGAGTAGAGAACTTTAGCGCCGGGCTTGATGAATATCTCGTCGAGACCGCCGAGGACACCAGCAGCAAGCTTCGACCTGAAGGGATTCCAGACGCGGTACTCCGTCTTGGTCGCTACGCCGGTTTCACCGTCCTGGTTCGCCGACGGCGTGTCGACGGAAATGCGCTTCTCACCGTAGACGGACTCTCCAGGTGTAAGATTCTTGGTTACCAGGAGATCCTCCTTGGGCCCGCGGGCGACGAAGATGCCGCGTGACGGTGCGGCTCGATGACGACTTTGGCGCCGCCCTTCGCACGCGGCAGGTTTCCCTCCTCTTCCACCACCGCGGCCACCGCGGGCAGGACCTCACGGGCGCCACCGCGGGGCCCACCACGACCGCCACCGCCACGGGCACCACCGCGAGCACCGCCTCCGCGAGCGCCACCTTTAGAAAGTAAATCAGGTTAGCGACAAAAGAATTGAAATTTAAAAGTTTGCAGCTGTTCAAAGGAAGTCTAGCGTAGAAAAATGCCGACGAAAGCAGAGGACTCGAAGGCCTCAATTGAGGCCCATATCATCAATTACGGTATACTCGTAGCATACTGACCTCTGCT
Organism: Pezizomycotina sp. ARF18; assembly: GCA_002224055.1. NCBI lineage: Eukaryota > Fungi > Ascomycota > Pezizomycotina sp. ARF18. The sequence continues at coordinate 219,918 of AZLU01000044.1, forward strand.
TGGTCCTCCCCGACCACCACCGCCACCTCTGCCACCGCGGGAAGACGATCCAAGGCCTCCTCGACCACCGCCTCTTCCACGAGGAGTAAACGCCATTCCTTCAAGCTGTGATTGCGGTTTACTTATTTCTTTCTTTAATAAAAGGTTGTCGATTAAATATTCCTTGAATACCTCCTTAAGCTTCCTTGCTTTATAGTGAACGCGATGAAACAATCGAGAAAGGATGACCTGTCAATCCGATTGGCTTGCAAGGAAGTTTGGAGATGGAGTTGAGTAGTGAGGGACAGAAAATTTTACTACTAAAAGCTCAAAAAAAAAAAAATAACAAGAAAAAAAAGTTTTTTTTTTGGGCCGAAATTTTCACCATTGGATAATTCCTTTTTCCTCGGTTCATGCAAGAGCTTCTAGTTGCGGCTTAAAATTAAATTATATAATTGCTGAGTAATCAAACTTTTCCAGGGTCTCAAATTTGTTAGGTAGCCTAATATAGGGTTCTCAAGCCCTAAAGTAGTTTTTTTTGTGTGTGTGCTTCAATTTCTTGTGTGCGCTTGCGAATTCCACCGAAAGAAACAGAGCTTGCTGGGGAAAAAAAATTCTACCGCCAAACAAGCTTCACGACACCGTTTACGACATCTTCAACAAAAAATCACTCCTATCCCTCCCCTGATATACATCACCACCTTTTTCTCCGACATATAATACAAAATGGTACGACTTCATACCTACTACATAGGTCATCTTCGATTATTTTCAAGGGAATTGCTGTTCGTTTTTTCTAACGCTGGGTTAAACAGGTTCGCTACGCCGCCGTCCCCTCGAATCAGCAAAAATGCGCCAAAGCTCGCGGTGCCTACCTGCGAGTTTCGTTCAAGAACACCCGTGAAACTGCCCAGGCCATCAACAAAATGAAGCTCTCCCGCGCTATCACTTTCCTCGAGAACGTCAGGGAGCACAAGGAGGCCGTCCCGATGAGGAGATACGCTGGAAGTACCGGACGCTGCGCTCAAGGTCAGTGAAAAATTGTGCGGAGGGAGATTTTTTTATACGAAGAAGGTAGAAAATACGTTTTTTAAGAGCTGGGTATTCTGTATTCAATGGCTGGACATGGTGAACGAAACCGGATGGAGAATCGGAGAGGGATCCGAAAACACGACATTGGGATTTCAATATCGCGAAATTTTTGGTATATGAGATGGAACTTGCGGTTGCTGATACGTTTTGTTTATACATATTGCTACAGCCAAGCAGCATGGTGCCCCTATGGCTCGCTGGCCCAGAAGTCCGCAGAGTACCTCCTCGGTCTCCTCAGGAACGCCGAAGCCAACGCCGACCTCAAGGGCCTTGATACCTCCAACCTCGTAGTCTCCCACATCCAGGTCAACCAGGCACCAAAGCAGCGCCGCAGGACTTACCGTGCGCACGGAAGAGTGAGTTTATACATTTGATATAACGAAACAAGAAGGGAACATTGGTTGAGATTTAAAAGATGTCGATGCTGACTTAGGTGATTTCTCTCTCTGTAGATCAACCCGTACATGTCCAACCCCTGCCATATCGAGGTCATCGTCACCGAGGAGGAGGAGAGCGTCGCCAAGTCGAGGGAGGAGGGTTCGCTCCATCTTTCGAGCAGACAGAGGGGTCGCCGCGACATGATTGCCCGCAGGAGAGCCATCACGGCGGCATAAGTGTTTCTCTTTTCTTCTTCTGTTATCTCCGGGGGTTCTATTATACTATTTTATGCGGCTTTTTTCCCTTATTATAATATTTTATTTTCTTTTCTTCTTCATTCTAATACATGAGCGGATACGACAAAAATTTTCAAACGTTGTATCACCTCATTCATTGTGGAGATATGAGCGTGCACTTATTATGCAAAATGTCGATATGTAACTCTTCTTCCTCTTTTTCCTCTCTCTCTATTCCGCTTTCCTTTCTTTCTTCAAGGGGTTTTTTAAAAACTGTATACTGGATTATAGTTTTTCTTCTTTTTTTATTCATGCTTCATTAACGGAGTTAATACAAATGGCTTTTCTTTTTTGTTCAACAATACGGTATGAGATTTGGCGCACCAGAGTCGTGCGAAGCTTGATTCTCCACCAATTTTCTATAATATAGCTTCGTAAGGTTCCAACTAAACATAGTCGTCATCGACCTATACGTATTGCTTGCTGTACTCAAGCAGGGAACAAGACCTCAATAATTTTTTAGACCAAACTTCCGTCAAGATCATGCAGAGTACCGTCTATTAGCTCGAATATCGTACCAATCGCGAATACTTCGTGTTTACACGTAAATTCTCGATTATTATCTAGAAGAAAAAAAGGATCAACATGGATGTAAAATGCCCAGAGGGTCACAGAACCAAAAGGACTCTTGGAACCTTTTTTGAATTGGAAGGTTAAATGTTGTATATAATCTGGGCTGATTTGAAGTAGAAGGTTGATATAAACTTTACCGGTACTCCTGGCTATTTTTCCTCGGCGCAGCAAAAAAAAAAAAAAAAAAAAAAAAAAAATCTTTCAGCAGCTCAAGGGAAAATTTTTTTTATCCGCTTTTTTTTTTTTTTTTTTTTTTTTTTTACATGTATGCATTGTGGCGGTGAAGGGGGGGGGGAATGACGAGGGAAATGACGACGACCAATACCGTGACATAGCGACCGCCATTGATTGGGTGGGATAGCGACCGGTTTTCGCCCCCCCTTCGCCATTTCTTCGCTAGGCCCGGGACATACGGCTTTTTTTTATTTTATTTCTTTTTCACCCTTTTCATTTAAATCCACAGGGCTTTTTAAAAAGAATTCTATCTCTCCTCCAAATTGTCGCCCTTTTTTCTTTCATCTTCTTTACATCCTTCAACGGTCATCAATCGCTATCCGTAAACAATCAAGGCCAATTATTAACGTCGAATAGTTACGAGATAGAGAAAGGAACAAGCTTTTATTCGGCCGAGAATAAATTCTACGACGGACTCGGTCAACCTCATGTCTCTGCCGGGCCCTCCAACGCCGCGGGAACAGGGGTCGACCTTGCAGAGGTTGTCCCAGCAGATCCCGCGACCGTCCACCACCGTAACGTCGGACGCACGACGACACAGAGCACGGCCCGCGCTACAATTCCGACACGGATCCCCTCAAGCTCTCCCGCGCGCTCAAATCGCCCTCCGAGCTCTCCCTGCTCAAGCACACCACGGGAACCGCAAACGTAGCCCGCAAGCGGCACCACAAGAAGCCGTCCCCGAAGGAGATCCGCTCATTCTACGAGAGCCAGAACGAGAACATCCAGCGTCTCCTGAAGAGCGTCGAAGAGCACAGGAACAGCGCCAAGGACCAGCGCGGCGATACCGCGCTCAAGTACAAGATCGCCGTCAGGGGGAGCTTCGTCGCGAACGTGCTGCTGTCGGGCTTGCAGATGTTCGCCGCGATCCGGTCTGGTTCCCTGTCGCTGTTCACCACCATGGCCGACGCAATCTTCGACCCCATGAGTAACGTCACGCTTATCCTCTCCCACCGCGCCATCAACCGCGTAGACTCCAAGCAATTCCCCTCTGGAAAAGCACGCCTGGAAACAGCAGGCAACATCGTCTTCTCCTTCCTCATGAGCTCCGTCTCGCTGATCCTGATCGCCATGTCCGCCCGCGAGCTCGGCGACGGCGGCAAGTCCGAAACGAATGCCTTTCACCTCGAGAGCGTCATCGCGGTCTGCGTCGCCTTCACCGTCAAGCTGTCTTTGTTCCTTTACTGCTACGCCATCAGGGACGTGTACAGCGACGTCCAGATCCTCTGGCAGGACCACCGGAACGACCTGTTCATCAACGGGTTCGGTATCCTCACCAGCGTCGGCGGCAGCAAGCTTAAATGGTGGATCGATCCGACGGGCGCCATCATGCTGTCTATCCTTCTGCTCTACTTGTGGCTGCACACTGCTTGGGGCGAGTTCATGCTGCTCGTCGGTAAGCGGCAGATCCGGAGATGCAGCAGCTCATCACGTATATCTCCATGACGCACTCTCCGGAGATCCTGCAGATCGATACCGTGAGAGCTTATCATAGTGGACCGGTAAGTCTTTTTGCAATAATTTTCAAATTGATTCTCTGCGAAATTGAAACCTCTTTGATTCGGGATTTATGAATAGCTTGATATATTATCGAAATACTAACAATGGACCTTTTTCCTACTAGCGTCTTATCATCGAAGTAGACATCGTGATGGACCAGATGGCTACGCTCAGGCACACCCACGACGTCGCGGAGGAACTGCAAGTCAAACTAGAAAGCCTGCCGAACGTAGAGCGTGCTTACGTCCACGTGGACTTTGAGACGTCCCACAAACCAGTAAGGACTCCTCGGTCTTAACATCTTGTATATATGTGCTTTAACAATATCACTGACACCCTTTCTTTGCTTTACAGGAACATTTCGTGAAGAAGGAGCTCTAGAACAGGGTAAAATTTTTCTATTTCTGGGTTCTGAGTTATACGAATTATCATATTAGTATACTACGAAGGCTCGATAGTCCTTGTTCATTAAGAACAAGGGTCTCCTCAAATACTTATAAGCATAAGAGAACTTTGGGCGGTATCATTTTTTTCGATTGTATACGCAGAAGCATATTAATAAGTTAGCAAGTTAGAGGTAGCGATCAATTGGTTGAGGGAGTAATTTTCTCCCTATTGTTTTTCCAATCACATAATCTATCATTATTACCGCATTTCGTGAATGAAAGTAGCATAGAAACTAGAAGGACATGCGTTGTAAAAAATCTATTGAGCCACCTTGCTCTAACCTGGTTCACAGTCCGTAGTTTTCTTGGTAATAGATTTTGAAATTTGTATATATACGTAGTTATTGCATTATCGTCCCTTATACAGTAGCTTAACAATAGACTTGTAATAAGAAATTAACATAAACATAGAAATAAAATCCATCAATTAACATTTCAATTAGATCAAATACTACCATCTTAGAGTGTAGAAAGGCGACGCCGAGTAGAAATTGCGAGTCTTGGTTCCATCGAAGATCCGCTAAGCCGCTCGTCTGCGCGCACCTCTGCGCGGCAGACAACTCTTTCGATTTCAAATTGGGCCGCGTAATATTTTCGATGTAACGTCACGCATCACTATAAAAAGACGTTCCGCCTTGGTATTTTACATGGTATGGGTCTCTTCTAGTTATACTTTTATAAACACTGCTTTTCGTCAGAGCACGCATTTCCTATAGAAGCTTCGGATCATGATCAGGGTTCGACGGTGAATTCTTTGGGAGAGCCTTGGAAGACTACGGTTTCATTATAGCAAATACAGAAATGCTTCGTAGTACTCAAACCCGGCGGGTTTCCTCGTTGCTTTCGTCCCTTCCTTCCTATTTCTCTTTCCTTTTTTTTTTTTTTTTTTTTTAAAATATATATATATCAAGCCAGAGTGAATGATATAAACCCCTTGCATAAAATGAATGCAATTACACGGGGTATTAATAGGCGAATCGCTTCGTTAAAATTTTCGGAGTAAGGAAACGATATATAGATCACTTCCTTTCCTAAATGAAACTTGCTAATTTCTTTCCTTACTTTCGGGAAAATATGAATACATAGGAAAACATATGTTATTATTGGCTTTAAGTGGGGTGGCTATATTTCGCTTCGTTCAGGACAGTATAGCCGAAATGTCGGAGCGGAAGGCTTACGTGGTCCTGTAGATCTGGTCATCTCCTTCCTTCTCGATCGGATGATATTCAGAGCGGAGGAAAGGGTAGGCTAAAAGGAAGCGAAACATATGTTTTGATGCGCCAATTGCAAACTTGTGGTATTTAATAAAGCACCTGTAGATATAACTGTGGTAGAGCGTATGAAGTTATGGTGGTGATATTATATTAAGAATTAGCAGAAACACAAGTTTAAAATTCCAAGGAACGAATATTCATTACAATACAGATTAAGACAGGAACATAGCCGAGTTTGTGTTCCTCGTGAAGATCGCTAGATCAAGTAATAACAATACCAAACCCGGAGGTTTTGAAAGGAAAACTGGAAAACACAGGCTAAGACATCCGACGTTGGATTTTGTTCCTCGTGAACATCGCCAAATGAAGTAACAACATTACTTAACTTGGATTCGAACTTGGGAAGAAAAAAAAAGATACTCGAGTGTTAGGATGGGGTTCGGTCGGTCGATGGAGGTCCGAGTCTTTAACGAAATGTCGCGCGTATGCAAAGGATAAAACCAAAAGCTAAGAGATAACTTAGCCTCGCTGAGTGTATACATTAACAAGGCTTTGTAGCGCTTGGGTGTTTGTTTTTTACGCGTTAAATGTGTGTTAAGATTTGACAGTCCCTATAAAAAAAAAATGTGCGACATGGAAAGGTTTGCCGGTGTCGAAAGGAAAGGAAAGGAAAGGAAAGGAAAAAAAAAAAAAAAAAAAAAAAATACAAGATAAAACGGTTTTACGCTGTGCGTATTGGCATCCTTCTAATAAAAGGCTTGTAAATTTTGGAAAAATCAGAACCAGGGGGCAGTGCAAAGAAGAACAAGACAGTTCCATCCACGATCTAATATAGAGAATGAGAGAGATTTCCAATTTTCCAAAGGGCCCAAAAAGTTTTAAACGTTTCCGATTCACGAGACCCAAGGTATGATCGAAGTCTGGTATCTGTCCTGTCAACGTATGCTCATATCATAGTTATTCTCGATTTAATTCATGCAGAGTATACATCGATCTTCTTGTTAAAAAAAGCGAAGTACTTGGCTCGTATTTATTCTCCGACTTCAATATCTCCTATATTGTTAAACAAGAGGAGAAAGTCGTATTTTTGTGGTGTTGGTGTTGAGCATGCCCGTGCACTTACTTTCAACGTTTTAGAAACAAGCTCAGCCTCTTTTGAAATTCATTGCCCAAAACGGCCATGTAATTTTTATCGGCAGTGGTGTCTTGGAGGGAGACAACGATTGTTCTTTATTTTAACTATTTTTTTTTTTTTTTTTTTTTTCCTTGGTCTTTGTCCGAATTCTTGGTTTTGTTTGAAGCATATTACGGCCCTTTTCGTGATCGGTATCAACGCAAAGAAGTCGGGACTTTAAGCTGTGTCTCTCTCGCCGGGAAGGCCGATGAATGTTTCTGAACGAAACATTCATATATTGGAGTAATACGTAAATCCGAATGAAAAATAATAACTGATACTTCAGCTCCCATGGAGTCCATAGTCGTTGGGCTATTCCCCGTGATCTGAAGTAGGACTTAAAATTCGGTAGTTTGTAATTTACAAGATGAATAAATAGATCTCCACTCGTCTCGCGGCTGCCGAAAAAATACAGCTACGTTGGACAGTAATACTCTAGAGATAGTATGTAAATGTAGAAGCTATCATTACCGAAAGTATAGTAATGTTTGATAAGGACGATGATCGAGTTAATTAATCAGAAGCAAGCAAATTGTCAATTGTAATGAATATCATAGTTCATCTATATTGATTCTAAGAAAATAGCTATATAATTGAGTAAATTTCAATTACCATGGCAGCGGCTCCTTGGCCATAAAGATTGTTCGCTCATGATTCAGAAAAAGTAAACCTTGCCCTCCCCGGAGAGACTGATTCTCCTATATCGATCAAAGCGGAGGCTAAAGTAAAATACTGTATTCATCATCCTTGTCAGAGTCTCCACAGTTACCGTCGCCTTTGTTCCTTGTCAATCTCTGGGTGGTATAGGCGACATAGGACATGTTTCTCCGGTACACGAATAGTTAATACAAGGCTTATATTTTGCACCATTTAAGTAGTAACAGTGCTCATTAATATAGTGTTCTGCAATGGAACATGGGGTTCGTAAACCATACTCGGGTGCCTAACCGTGGACTCTGTATCAGCCAATGGACCACGAGACTCTATGGTTTGGTCTTTCATAGTTAGGCTATTTTCTCAATTGTCTCGGCGCCTTCAGAGCCCGTTGATCCATGGTACTAATATTATAATACTCAACGCTAGGCGTATCTTCAGACTGGGCTGCTTCGCGGAGCCAAGTTGTGAACGACAGATTTCATGTTCATCGCGGGTCTCGGTTTCCTTCAATGATAGCGCAGTGAAGTGGCAACGCTTAACACCGGTACCTCTGGCACGTATAGCTCACATATGAAGGGCGATTTATAATGCTTACTAAACGGTCAGCCTTATATAAGCTTATATAGCAGTCAACTAAAAAAGCTCGTCTCGTGAGCGGTTAGTTCCGTTTTCTTTCAACGAAACATTAATATAAGTAGTCCAAAATATAAACGAGAAAAAAGCTCTCTCTACAACATCCTGATCGGGCCCCATTTATGACTCTCCAGAGATCCGGCAAGTCGGGTGATCGTCTCAACCCCGTAGAGTTTATCATATCCCGTGTTCAAGGCTGCGGGGCCTAATCCAATAGCCGCAGTGTAATATAACTGAATGAGTATATAGGGCTATGTTGGAACCTGGAGATCATTGCCGGTCTTGTTAGGTTAATTCGTTCGCGTTGGTCCCTCATGATACGTAGTTTTGTAGGTGTTGTAAGGTAAAGGACCATATGCCGATGCACTGACTATACGCTTTGCTCATCATGGTGAAATCGAGGTGGTGCTCAGCTCTGCAACCCTCTTGGTTGCTGGAAAAAAATGTCCCGGATGCCAGAAAGCGAGGGTCCAGAACAGATATTCTCCTTATCCCCGTGGTGGAGCTTGTGGTGATAGACATTTTTTTTTTTCTTGATTTCCTCGCACCCTCCTTCAGAGGTCAGGTTTTCCATCGTGCGAAGTATTCATGAAACTCCTAAACTGATCTTCCCCTTGCAGATCAACGCACGGCAGGTGAAAGGGGATTAGGGAAGTGGAACGACGTGGACTTGGGGAAGCAAAGTGTTGAAAAAAAAGCAGGAAATGAAAACAGCCAACAATATAGCATGTCTTGATGCAAGCTCCAGAGCTAAGAAAAGATACATCTTGGAGTATATTTAGGATACTAACAAGGATCATCAAGAGGTACAACAACCAGTACATGGACAGTACATCTCGAATATTTTACTACGAATCAACATTCGGGCATTTTAAACTTTCTTTTTAATAGGAACGTGGGGTTTGTCTGGTCTACAAACTAACATGCGCAGATCTTCAATAAAAGAAAATTCTTTTTTTTTTTTTATTTGTTTTATATTTCGTTAAAATGTTGATATCCAATGTGGATCCCTGTATGCAGTATCCAAGCCCGGGTTCGTAACCATGGCTCCAGGGCTAAAGTGGCGTTGGCTCAAATGTTTCGACATCTAGCGCAGCGTAGGACTTCGTAGATTCGCTCGGACCCGTGGGAGCGCGAGACGTCTGCCGGGTGCTAGACGAAACATCCCGTACTAAAAACTTCCTTGAAGCAACGGCAGTCAAAGTCTACTTTCCGTTGTTTACACTATATTCCAAAGAGCACGCATACGTAAGTAGGAAACATCGGTGTCGCCGTAAGATTAGGGAGACCGTTTTTTTTTTCTTTCTCGGTCCCGGAGCGCCAATACTGGAGGCCCCCCGAAATCATTTTCTCCAATTCTGAACTTGGAAATGATTGACCAAAGTCTTCATGTATAGAATCGCATTGATCCGAAGAGAAGCCGCGGTCAGGGGATGCCTGTGAACGTCCCTGCAGCATGCCTGTGATGTTCCACCAGAGTACAGGTAATATAATACGTAAAGTGAAATCCGCTTATACTTGGTATCGGGCGAGTCATCGCTTCGATCCTGTGATCTCGATTGATAGCCCAAAACCGGACAGTTCCTCCGTAATTTCGCCAGATTTTCCGAAAAGAGCCGCTCCAGGTAGTAAGAGTAAACCCGAGGAAAGCGAGAGGGGGTGTTCAGGAAGAAAAAGAAAGGAAAGATGGATCATGCAAGAACTGAAAAAAAAAAAAAAGTCATTGTGACCAAATAGTTGAGGAGGATCTGTCCGACTCCACACCGTCGGTGGCAATTATAATCGATCTTTACGGATCGTGATAGAGTCGACTTCGTATATCTCCCATCTTCGAACAGCCGCTGATGCTTGCAAGGACATGGGTGGACTGTATACCAGTAACAAGCTTAGACATCTGTCAAAGCTCAGCTGTAACGCTTGATCGAGGTATACTTACCCTGCTATTCGAGACCTTTGCTTTTTCAAAACCTTATTCGAGAAAAGCATAGAATATCTGACTCGGGCTTGGGATCGTTTCCCCCCACCCCGCGTCCAAGGGCGCTCCAAGACATCATCCATTGATGCAACCAATGTAACCATATGGTAGAGAAACCTGGGTTGAGGAGACTGAATCAATCAACAAGGCAGATCCGAAGTATTGAGATATTTTTTCTCCTTTGTTGGTATACCGGTAAACGTAACGTTAAGAGAAGTAGACCATGAATGATAATTCATTTGGTTTTCAAATTTGTAAAAGAAAAGAAAAGAGAAACTTAGAATAAACGAACGTGTTCCTATTACTATTCCTCTCTCTCTGCAACGTCCCGTATGCGTCGCCGATCATCTCGCTGTGTTATTTGCCGTCAGCTTCACCAATAGGAGTCGCCGATGTGGTAATGGCGTGCAGCTGTGGAAACTTCTCTAACCCTTCCATCTTCCTTCTAGAACTTCTAGAAGGCAGCGGAGATCGCTATTGAGGCCAAAGGATCCGTGCTCCGCAACGCTAGGGTCCACAAAAGGAGAGGCTCGTTCGCATTTTCTGCTCCCTGTCATCGTTTAGAAAGATCAGAGAACACGAGCGCCTCCCTATTGTGGAATTTGGAGAATATAAAAATAGTGGTTGGTGACGATTGTGCTTGTCCCTTTGTGGACATTCTTCTGGATACCGGATATGGTCGATAGATGGAGAGCTGATATTGATATATAACCAAAGATTAATAATATCTCCAGTTATATATAATGTCTAGTTAGGAAAGGAAATAACAAGCGTATAAAAGACAGTACGACATGAATTGTGGCTTTCTATAAGTGGCTTTGTATACGCTAAGCTCGTTCCTGACGGCCGTATGTCTATCGGGATCTGGAGTTCGCAGCCGAATTGAGACAGCGACGATAATCGAGAGACCTTTTTGTTTGTATATTTCGATATATATTAAGTGTCGTGATATGAAAAAAGGGCCCACTAACTACAAAATGATATCGTGCATACAGGACGCTGTCAGGTACCAGTTTAGGGAAAAAAAAACAGGGAAAGCGATGACGAGAAGACGAACATCATAGGAAGAAGAGGGAGGGAAAAAGTAATTATGACTGGAGTTAATACAGTATCTCAAACAATTGAGCTAAAAAACAAACTGGCATCATTCTTCCGCAATAAATTCCAATATTATTTTGTATACGATTCCATTATATAAAAATAGGTCTCGAGATAGGAAAGAAAACCCTCTCTATTTACCCCTTTTCTTGCTTTCTTTTTTCTTTTCTTTCTTGTTTCTCAAGGGGATTTTTTTTTTTTTTCATCAAACGAATGTTTAATGCTCGACCTCGTATCCGTCAAAGCTCGGCCGGAGTACATTGGTGGTTCTGGCACACAGCAAGAAAAAGAAAAGAAAAAATCAAAGAAACTAATTATAATCGAATGATACGTACATAGTCCGCGTATATATACACTGTATATATGTATATTTGTACATGAACCATGAACCAGTTGTAGCTCTGCAGTGTGGGTTCTTAAGCTAAGTTCATTCGTCGTTATTTACCCGCCTATGTAATATAAGGTTCCACAAAAGCAGGTCCAAATGTTAAGAGATACTAGCGATCGGCGCTATTACATCCCACTTCTAGCATGTCTATGCCTTATTTTTTGAAGCAATAAATGTAGGTACGAAGTGGATAGGATGTGTATATGTAGGCAATGGAGTTAAAGCAAGCCATCAGGAACAATATGGGTACATCATATAGGCGTCGAAGAAATGATCTACAAGCCCGCTATAAAAACTAATTTCGACTTTCGTTTCTTTTCTTTTCTTTCTTTTTTTTTTTCTGTCCTCTTCTCTAACGTCTCGTGCGCCTTTCCTCGTTTCGACTAGTTCACTGCCTTTCATGACCTCCTCCTGCTTTGACAAGGCTGTTTAAATTGCCCAGGAACGAGAAGCAGGAACCAAAGATCGTTATGTACCTGATTATTGCTTTTTTTTCTTCTTTTTTTTTTTTCTCTCTCTTCTTAGACCCGTGAAAAGTCGTCAAGGTTTATCCCGAATAGCAATTGTCGTCAAAATACGTTATCTCATTCCTCAATTGTTCACGCGCTACCAGTTTCCAAGGGGATTATAATGCCGAAGAAAGCCAAGTGCATGTATCTGTTTAGTCTGGTTTAACAGGCTTGTCTTTTTGTCGCACATAGCTGCGCAAGCTTCATATGACAAATCTGCAACATACCATACATTGTATATGCATCCTCCCCTACTCTGCCCTCATGTATGGTTCCTGATTGCCCCTCTTCGTCCGTATTGAAATATAAAATACCAATATTGATATTTCAATCTGAACGGAGGGACCAAGGGTGTGTCCTCCTAGTGATTTTCTTTTCATGTCCTCGTCGTGATCCTCGTCGACCAAGACGTCGTCTACTTTTTGAAGTTTTAGAATATGCAGGATCTCTTTGATATTTCTTCCTTTTCCTCCTCGAGATTTTTTTTTTTTTGGCCTTATGCGTATTGGGGGTTGGTGATGATGAATGTAAGGACTCCTTCGGTTCCTGAATATTACTTTTTATATCAAGAAGTTAAGATGTGTAATGTTTCACTAAGTCATGGCTACTATTATTGATCCTAGTTCATTATTGATCATGATGATACTATAGTATCGGGTCGTATACCTTTTTTCTTTCTTTTTTTTCTCCTTGCTTCGCTCTCTTGCGATTGACTTCCTCCTTGCACATTGTGGATCTAGCTCTAGATTTACGCCAACTAGTTTGTGAAAACTACGATGCGGAGTATGGAATTCATTTCGCCCTTGTTTTTTTTTTTTTTTTTTGCGATGCACCCCATCGGTCGTCGTCGAGTCCGCCCTCCATTGGCAATTTCAAATTTAATACAACATTTTTTTTTCCTCTCCTTATCCTATAAGGACGATCAGTAAAACTTCACAGGGATACATCGAACCACTGGTAACTTTGTGTTAACTTTTTTTTTTTTTTTTTTTTTAAAAAAAAAAAAAAAAAAAAAGTGCAAGGAATCTGTATGCAGGTGGTTTTGCAATATTCATGTTGATTTTGTAAAAATAAAAAAAATTTTGCCCTCTTTCCAGCCGGTTCCAGGATCAGCCAGACAAGTGTGCCCATGTCTCGTAAAAAAAAAAAAAAAAAAAAAAAAAAATCCAAGCGCCCAGCCCGGCAGCCGTCACCACCATGATAGATCTGGCGACAGGGCAGTCTTGCCGGAATTCCTTTGGAAAAACTGCTAGAGTTCCGGTTACAAGACCAAGTTACATCTTTTCAATCCCTCCTCGCGCTCGGCTGTATATTCGGCTGTAGCACGGGACGTCGAACGGAGACAAACGACAAGGGCATTGTTTTGTCCTCGCTGTTTAAAAAAATGAAAGAGGTGTAACAAGATCCATGTCTCGATCTCTTACGATCGTAGCGAAAGGGATAAACTTCAGCCTAATTATCTGTATTGAGATATTCTATGCTCCGGAAGATGACCCTTTGCGTTATGCTATTGAGTAGGGAAGCTAGAAGTCAACGTTGCGTTCGCTAGTTAATTCGCTCAAATTCAAGTATAATAATAATTTATCTGAATTGAATAACGTGCAAAAGCTTAAGATGTTGCAGTGCCATCAAGGCAGTGAAGTATTCGAAGTGATCTTGATACTTTGAAGAATTTCGCGAGGGAAGGTGTCTTCGATTCATTATTGTGAGCATTGACATTTCTGATTGCAAACCGTACCCATTAATCGATGGTCTGGAACCCTTCAAAACCCCAGGTTCTTGACTTAATTATTAATCCTGCTCATCATGAAAATTTAAATATGCAAAAAGAAAAATGCTACAGGTCATATGAACCTCTCAACGAAGGATAATTAAAGTGAAATCCTTCTCCATCGCTTCTGTTACTCCTCGAGGCGTCTCGAATTGATGGCCTTAACGGATATAATAAATTCCGTTCGATGTGGTTCGTCGTCGTCAAATATACCATGCGCTATGCCTTGCGGGCGAGACTCAGGGTCCAGGTTCCGGGTCAAGGATGAGGTAACGTCTCCATGGATCTAGGTATTTTCGCAAACGTAAAATTAACAATTTGACCAGTCAAATATAGGATTCTAATGCCCCATGTGGAAGAAATCCCTGATAGTGTTATATGACGTTTAGGGATTTTGACCCTCAGTCGCAAAAAAACGTGAAAGTGGAAAATAAATTGGCCCATGTCTGGAACAGTTTTGTAATTCATGTGAGGATAGGCGATTCAGTAGATATCTTGTAAATATCATGGGACTGCCTCAGCTGCCTCGCCGACATGGCGCGGAATTGAGTTGGGATTCCGTTAACGCGTTGGAGAAGCGCTCATCTCGAACGGTTTTATTACACTCTGCGGTGCTGCTGTGACCCCCTTTTAACGTGGGAGATCAGAAAAAAATTAACTAGCCGACTGTATGAGTTGACTTGTCAACTGAATCAAAGCCCTAACACTGGCAAATCCTTGAGCGGTATGAAGTGCTGGTTCGCTGAAAGACAAAATCCCCGTGTGGGGGGCGTAGATGTATACAATAGTTTAAGACATCTGAAGGACGCCGGAACGGCGCAAGCGTGAGGAGATCCGGAGACATTCACACGCGGGCAGAGAGGATGGCTGTGTATTTGCTCCGCCAGGCGCCTAGGCAGCAACTGCAGTCAGCCTTAGTTCTAACATCTTGAGGATTATTGTTTTAGGACTATACTTGTGTAACTTAGTGAACTTCAATACAGCATTTTCTAAGGGTGCGCAATGAAAGAATGATAAGGTTAATTGATATTGATATATGGCTACGAAGTTATGAGGATGCGTGATGGGCAACGTTAGTTGCAGTTTGATTCTTCTACATGGGTTAAACCGTCTTCGTGGTTATCGTCGTTTATAGACCCGAGCGGTCTCAGTTAATCTTGCCGGCAGCTCCGGTACGTGAACTCCGTAAGCATCCAAGCAACAGTAATCCAGCCATATAATCGCCATTGAACTCCTCGTGTTGCCCTTGCTATGAAGTATCTCTGGTCCCGGTGCTATTTGTCACCACGATTGTTGGCATCTGGCGCTCTGTCATCGAAAAGGTATTATTGATCGCGACGCTGGATCGGAAGATACTTCCGTTGTTTTGATTGTACCAGGTTAGATAGATCTATAACCATCGTTACGTATCGATATCTAAATCATATGTATTGCCAATCCTGTAGTAGTATAAGTAATATCCCTTGTTGCCTCTTGATATCGTAGATACATTTGACTCAAAACGAAATCGGCAATAATCTAATTAGTTATGGGTTTAGAAGGGATCTATTGAAAACTTGAATAAAATTAATGAATTTATTTACATTGCTTACCACAGGAGTATATGCCATTGTTCAAAGATACAGATGCCCTGATGCCCTCCGACTTCTTTGTGTCTTCTGGTAGTCTTGTTGGTTACTCTTTGCGGGGATAATCTGTTCGTCATCAACCGATCCTTAGGTTTGTGGCAATGGAATCCTCATCGTCGCCTCGATAGCCATTCCATAACTCCTGGTGTTCTCGTCGTCCGGTCTTTTGCTCTGCATGTAGTAGTTATACTTAGCGCTGTGGAATATATCGTCAAGCTGAGAAGGAATGACAAAGCTAACAGTTGCAACATGCGTTTACCGTTAATCTAAGTATCAGTAAGTCCCGATGTTACAATAGGCACAATATCCATGAAGGAACCTCGAGAGTTCCCGCTCGCCAACGCTTGGTTAGCAAGTATAACGTGTAAGTATCGGTCATAATTAAGAGGACGATGAGTTAGAACGGAAATTTGCAATAAGTATCCTGATTTACCCAGCGAAAAGAAGCCATCATACTTTTCTGCCTGAATCGTGACCTTGATCTGCGCTGACGACTGAAATGATATTCTTCATAAGTAATGTCCGCCGAAGTTAGGGTTACACGATTTCGGGCCGAAGGTGTTGAGTTTCGTCAGCGACCGTGCGTAGAACGATCCGTAGAGTTTGCAGGTCATGCAAAGGGCCCTCTTTAGGATCCGAGAAAGGTAGATAGAGGTTGTAAAGATATCACGGAGGACTACGAAGGTGTGCAACTGGTCAGTCCGCAGTTGTCGTCCTCAAACCCCTCAGTGACCACTTCCGATACATCTCGCTGAGAAGTCTTCCTCTTGCGGACATGATCTCGGCTTTTCTGATTTGTTTCGATACGGGAGAAATGACGACGAATGAATATTACTTAGGCGGTAGATGTATGGAAATGCTCTGAGCAGCTGACTTTTTTTCTAGACTGAGATCCCCTATTTTGCTGATGATGGTGAAAAAAAAATTGCTCTCGTGTTCGGTCGGGATTGTGGAAGCGACAATCTCAGCTAGGCTGAGAAGTTCTCCGAACCTCTCCAACGAGGACAGACAGAGTAGGAAGTTACCTGACGTCGTCAAATTCTAATAACCGTAAACATCCGTCTCGATCGTGATAGCCCAGTCTGGTGGATTTTAACATGACAGATGGGTTTCCGTTGACATCCGAGAACAAAACCAAACGGTTCGATAGTTATCCATCACGAAAATGGTGATTACCTTGAAGTCGAACGGGCAATACCGTAGGTATGCATGAACTTCAGATAATTGTATAGGAGAGATCATTATTATGGTATCCTGTGTTTCCTCCGCTGGCCCCACTGCGATGCTCTCAAGCCTTCGTTCGGGCTTACAAAAAAAGGGGGGATGAAAATTTTTCACCACC
>AZLU01000045.1:0-69329 GCA_002224055.1 Pezizomycotina sp. ARF18
TTCTAACTTTTCGCGTTTTTCCACGCGCCAGTTCAACTCCCTTTTTTTGGTCTTCCCGTTTCCCCTTCCACCACTCCACTTTTTTGGTCCCCTTCAGTAATGATTATTCTATTATAGTTTGTTCTATGTTTTATGTTTTCAACAGTATTCTCACTTGACATGCAATCGAGATTGGTGATCCTCTCCTGCTTCCCCGTTTGATTGCCATTTGCTGAATACAGAGCTGTAATGTACGATGTCGCTCAATTCATGCTCTTTTCTTTCCATGGGACCATTTGGAGCATCTGCCGATTGTCTCTTCCCTAATTGCAAGGAAAATAAAGAGAGAGAAGTCACTTAGAGCAAAATTGTATGAGAAAGAAGGTAAGAAGGTGCAAAAACAGAGAGAAAGGAAAAAAAAAGGGAGAACTTTCGCGAATATCGATACGTCCCAACCACCCCATAGCCCACCACACCTAAAATCCACTAGCGTGGTTGATGAGTTTCCAAATCTCGGCCTGTGTGTGGTGGAGTCGAAAAAGCAATATGGTCACTGCCTTGATTTTGCGAGCTCTGATTCGTATATCTCGGTCGAGTATCACTCGCAGAAATAACAGGATTTCACGGCGTGGCGCAAGAGGGTCAAGAAAAGGACCTCGTGAAAGCCGTCAAGTTTTTTCTCTCTAAACATTGAGAGAGGAGAAAAAAATTCATCATCTTCCAAAAGGAAGACACGAGGAATATGAATGTTTTAATTATTCCTTCTGACATTTGTAATTTTTCGAAAACGGCTGTGGAGAGGATCGAGAAAAAAAAAAAAAAAAAAGAAAACGTCTGTCTCGATGTAAAAATGCTGTCGTCGACAGGATATGCCCTGGAGTTCGAGCTAAGCCATGTAGAGTGGGAATTGTCGACGACCGAGACAACAAGGTTTCCCATACTTTTATTTCTAATATGGAAAATCGCGGTAGAACAAAAATAAAGGAAAAAAAAAAAAAAAGAAGCAGGAGATACTTACGATATTATTAAATATACACCCCCCGAGCAAGTGTGTTCCAAAAAGGTCGCTTTGCATACTCTGATTTATTCACCGATATCGCATTAACGCTGGGAATATCCTTAGTTAGCAATTGGTTAGTTCCCGCTTTAGTACCGCCTTCACGGGAACAGGCGGTCCTCCCATGAGTGGGTGCGATCAGAGCTCGTAGGAGGTGTGGTATGAATACCCACCGCAAAAGCTCAAAATTTCAGTGTCAAACAGGCATGCGTTCGGGAGTAAAACTAGAGGTGTTCACTCTGATCCGCCTCAGACATTAGATCCGGAAACGAGAGTCAAGAGTCGGATTTCTTTAAGGGCATTAAGAGCCAGTCTCTTCCAAGCTCCCTTGCTCCCTTGCTCCCCCATGTTCTCCGGAGGAAAACAACAATTTTATTTATCTCATGCTCGGTAGGTCCTTGAACGATAGGCTCTTTGTTCACACTGATTTTAAACCGGTACCCCCCGACCCCGAGTATTAGAACTTCCGAAGCCCTAGCCTTCCATAAGTCAGCCCATCTGTTTCTTGATATTCCTCAGGATGAATAACTGAATAGACAAAGAGAAAAAAACGGCGAATAGAGGAAGGAAATAGTAGTGCAAGGTTATGCTTAAAAACACAAAAGAGACGTGAAAAAAGGGTCCGGACTCCTTTATTCTGACTCTCAACTTTTCAAGCAAGGAGATCTCTCTGTATAGTGTTATTCTGCCCGTTCTTTTTCAACGAGGGTAATCCATGAGGGCAGCTTCCTCAGACAGGGTACCTTTCCCCAAACCACCGAATTCAAGTAGCCTATCATCAAAGCGAATTTTGAAAAAAATTTTCACCAGAATCTCAGATTACTGGCTAAGGCTGTTAGCGTAAAAGCCAAATGGGTAGTTTACCATCTGTCAGTGATCGTTGGTCGCTTCAGTTTGCTGCACGAACAGCTGATTATGCATGATGTGATGTGAACCGCACGAAAGAAAGCAAAAAAACGAGGGGAAGACACCAATTAAGGGAAGCGATGAAGGAAATAAGCTATCGAAATCGATAAAAGTATTAGATTTTCAATCGTTTTTACATGTTATGTTCGTTTTTTCCGTCCGAATGGAGTCTTTTTTGAGAATAGAATGAGAAAAAAGGAACGAAAGCTGAATGCAAAGGGCCTAACCTGAATTATGATAACGGTGGTGTAGTATAGATAGGACAACCACCGCAAGTGCTTGGCCAACTTTATTTTTCGATTTTATTTTGTTTTTCACGATGAGACAGCCTCATAGGAAATCGTCATGAAGCAGAAAAAACACTTGCGAGAAGTAATAAGAAAAAAACCTTGGAAGTGTTAACAACAAGCAGTTTTCTGCCTTGGCTCATGTTCCTTTACCGTTGGATAGGCAAAGCCCTACCGAGAAGAGTCAGAAACAATCGCAGTGTTTCTTCACGGGACCTAAAAATTTGTGGCAGTTCCGATTAGACGACGCTCGACGTATCAGAATTCGAATGCTTTTAGGGCCGAAAGTCGAGACCTCGGACGGTCACTGTTGTGCCACGAGATGCCCATTTGTTCGAAGAAAAACGGCTAATCTTCAAGTGGCGTCCCCAAAAAAGATGTCGGAGATCGAAAACAGAGGGACTTCATGCCATCTTCATCTCAAAACGTAGTGTTCAATCTTTTAGCATACGGACTGCAGACGGAGAAACAGAAGCTGTTCTGTACGAAGGATAGCTTTTTTTTTTTTTTTTTTTTTTTTCGGCCCGGAAACTGGCGGGATGGGGAGCTGTCAACGGCCTCATGACGCGTTTTAGTCGTCATGAGCTTATTTCGTTCCTTGTTAATAAGAAATACACTAGTAATAAAGGGCCAGTGCGGTTAGCTCAGCAGCCCTCCCGCCAAAAAAAGAAGGATGGTGTGCTTATATAGTGCCGTGTTATTGATTTTTACTAGAGGCGTTCGGAGAGCACGACATTATCCTCCAAACCTCCTACCACGGGCATGGGCTCTTCCTCCCAGCCAGATCTGCCTACTTTTTTAGTGTCCTCTTCCCGCATTAGCGTTGGAAAACCGTCCGATGTCACAAGCTCGTGAGTAAAACGGCACAGAACCGAACCACGGTGCTGAGAACTGCGAAGGAGGAGCAGGAAGAGAGAGAAAGCTAGAGCCCAGGAGCTGTTCTGAAAAGGCAAGAACGATAAGGCTAAGAGAAGAAGTACTGTTATCCATCCATATCGTATCTCCTGGGTTCTTCAGAGGCAGAGTACCGGTATGCTTAGCTTCGGCAAAACAGAAGAGATACCACCGAAAGAGCTGCTGAATATTTGAGGCTGCCATTTCGATTTTCTTCCCTGCATTTTTTTTACTCTTCCTTTCCTCCCTCGCTCCCTCCCAGAGACTTGGTAACAAAAGGCAGGTGCTGGTCAACGTAGTACGAGCTTTTTCCTCGTTTCATTCGGTATCTTAATTGGTGTTGATAGCATTAATTAAGTGGGGAAGAAAAGGTAGGGTATGGTAGAGTAGTAGTATAGTAAAAGCTGAAGAAGATGGGAAAAAAAGGAAAGAAAGAAAGCGGGAAATTTTTATTTGGCTGTACAACAACACAAAATAATACCTAGGAAATAGCACCAAAAGATACATTACCACGAAGAAAAAAAAAAAAAAAAAAAAGGGCTATAAACAAAAATGCTGTGATCGCTAAAAGTAATTCTTACTGGAAGATGAGAAAGCCCTTATATAAAAAAGGAAAAGGGAAAGGAGCTATATAATCAAAAAGGGTATTACTGTTGTCATTTTGCCTATATCGCCTATGTCGCTGACCCGATTCAGTGAAGAGCACCGGAGGAAGAAGCAACGACGGGCTTTGTTTCATGAGCAGATCTTATTTTTCTTACTATACATAATGATTCTCTTTTTCTTTTTTTTGTCCTCGGTCCTCGGGGTCTTGGGGTTAAGACATACATATATACATTACATTATCCTTTTCTTAGAAACCTCACCTTCTATCAATCGTTAGTTCGAAAAAATGTAAATGTAATGTAAGTCCAGTTAGCCACCCGTGGCTGGTTGGTTGGATTCGTCGGACCGACTGGACGATATCGCCAGTTGTATGCATATAACAGTCTTGCACTTATAGGGGTCTAGGTAGTATGACCTTACTCTACATTATCGCCACGGCGAGCATTTTTTTCTCTTGTTTACTTTTTCGTCCAATGCCAGGTATCTACGCCAGACCAGCCCAGCCCGTCTTTCTTTCTCTATACCACCTTGCAAGTTTGCAAGCTTTTAACATGTTAATCTGCTGCAATGTCTTGCTATTATATGCTATGCCTATGCTATGCCATGCTAAAGCAAACTGATTTTCTCCAAAAGCAATAACCCCAGTCAGACGAAAAAGAAAAAAAAAAAGGAAATATTCTATATCTCTATAAAATGTTTGACGAAACATATCAGTTTGTTAAACTCTGCCTACATGAATGCCTACGGTACATGCCTGCGCCTGCAAGTTTGCAACTCCAAAAAGAGCGACCTGCGTCTCTTGGGTCATCGAAACTGTCCGATCATGCAGCCGAAATTTTGAGTTGAAATGAGACAGAGAGTCATGCTTCGCATCTGACGAAAGAAAGCTCTGGGCTCCTTGGACATGTTTTTCCCTTAGATCCGTAAGCGTAATAGTTGCGAGACTAAGGCGAACGCACGCTAGCGTTTGCAAAGCAAGTACGAGTGCTTGGACCGTGATCTGTTTGTTAAAAGTTGTTCGCGAACGCGTATTGGTGAAGTTTGAGAAAAAGACGTACGATTACCGCTTAAACTGATACATTACGAGTATACTTTTTATAAATTGGCCATATCTCCCCCCTTTTCGGACTTTGGGACTTTTTTCTCATTTCTGATTATATTAAGAAACGGGATTTCTCGGTGTGCTTTTCGAAATAAAAAAAAATTTAAACTGCTTCGAATTATCAGGTCACCCGCTATCGAGTTGAAAAGCGGTCATTTGTTGTCCCGCGCTCGTGGTCGAAATCCTGAAGGTCACTTTAAAACATGATCATGGTGTGATATACATACATCACGCCCTCACGGGTTCGGTTCATACGAGTAAGTTTAAAAACCTGAAAGCTACCGATGAGGAAAAACATTTTCGTTATACATAGCTATACATCATACATATTCACGATGACGAAGTCAAAGAAAGAAAGAAAAAAGAAGTAACGGGTATTCTCAAGTAAATGCTCTATTTCAATTGCCGGTACTACTAAACTACTATGAAGCCGGGCTAACGCCGTTATAAGAAATATTATAATAAAAAAGGATGACCAAAATAGATAAGATATATATATTTGAATCCAGAAGAATAAAACAGATCGAATCCGAGTGAATTTTGCTATTGAAGAACGCTGCTCCAAAGGGCAAAGAAGTGGAAAGGGAAAACGGGAGGAAGCAATCCAACTGCTAACGCATTACCAAGGGGTGAGCATGACGACGGACGAACAAAAGCTCCGTGAGTGATAGATAACCAAAGAATCCAAGCACGGTTGCCAAATCGATGCTGAAAAAACGAAAGGAGTCGGAACCTACTTCTCAGCGCCTGCTAAACACGAATAACCAAGAAAAGCATAAAATGAAAATATTACTTCGTCCATATCGTCAATCATCAACCGTCTATCCGTCTCTTTAGGCCGAGATCATCAGGGCAATCTTTTCCCGAATTTTCCTCTGCCTTGGTACTATTTTTTCTTTCTTTTTTTGGTAATTTTCTATTATTTCTTCTTGTTCTGTTTTTTGTTAATATTATTTATCTTTTTAATTTGTTTTTGGCCTGCTCAATCATATACATTTTCTTCCTTTCTTTTTACTTTTTTACTTTTTACTATTTCTTTCTGATTATCCCTCCCATCTTAAATCTTGTGACTCCCTGATGATCTTCCTTGATTTTTTCTCTTCCTTGTTCTTTCTGTCTTCACTCCTCAGAATTTGATATAATCTTGCTGGGTCGAAATATCCTTGTCTTTGTTGGAGTCAACTGTAGGGTTAGAAAGAAATTCTTCTTCGCTGAAAGCGTCAGAATCAACATCGTCACTATCGAGGACCTGTTCCTCTTCGTCGTCGCTAGAAATGTCGCTAGAGTCCTCTTGTTCACTAAGATCAGAGGCGGCGGCGGCGGCCTTAGCTTCGGCCGCCAACCTGCGCCGAGCGGCGTGCTCAATATGGGGTAATTTGCACGACTTATCCTTACAGACACCTTTCTCGTCGTAGTCAGGGCACTCGTAGATGTGCTTCTCCGCACAGTTCGCGCCTTTGTCACAGTATCCTTCCTTAGTGAAGGCACGGCATATCTTGGCCGCGGGGTTAACTTTGACGTGAGCATATTTGCAAGTGGGGTTGGTGCAATTTCCTCGTTGGAAATGTAAACAGAATGGGACCCGATGGGGCGTGGGATCATGGGAAAGATCGCACAGGATCCCCTCGGGCACGTATCCTGCAAATACTTGGGACAGATAGCCACACGATTGGGGTCATGAAGGTAAGGGCACGACATGCCTCGATTACATTTTCCTAAACATTGTATTAGTGTTATGGTCAGCTTCCGCGGAAATCCTAACAAAGGAAAATATGTGCAATAAAATTATGTGTTTAACAAAGAATGGTTTAACGTGAAATGTCTCTACTGATACTGTCCGTACAAGCAGACGGAGTTGAGCTCAGCTGCTTGAAATGGCACCCGTATTGAAGTAGTTGACTTCTTTGATAATTTCATGAGAAAGGAGAAAAAGAAGGGAAAGGGAAAGTTGTGTGGCGTTTCTAAGTAATAGTTACCAGTTTGCGTGAAAAATTTGCACGGCTTGGAAATCTTGTGCTGTTTGACATTTCTGTAGTGGAATGGAATCGTAATTAGACCCCTGTTAGTAGTAATCCTAAGCAGATAGGAATGGATTCCAAACTGGACATACCGCTTCACTTTGACAAATCCGGCGCGCCAAAGATTCCGGTCTTACTTCGCACGAATTTGACACCGCCTACTACGGCTGACTTTGGAGTCGGCGTTCCAGAATCCTCTGCAATAAAAAAAATATTATCAGTATCGAACGCTTCCTCTTTGATAATAATGAAGACGGAAAATGGAATATTATACTTACCGGGCAATTTTAACAATTTGCTGCCACCGGAGCCAATCTTATATCTAGCACCTCCGATTATGACTTCGTGCTGTTGTGTGGTTGTCCACCAGTGGTGACGTTCTTCCGGAGTAAAAAGAGTTTCAGCTTAGCTTTATCCCGCTCTTCCCGTCGTTTAATCTTATCTTGCCGAGTCTTTTCCATAGCTTTGGCCCTCGCTGTCGCTTGCTGCTCGTAAACCGAAGTGTTGATTAACTGCATGTGCCTGTCGCGTTTGGCGATCCAGCCACCAGGAGGCTGTTGCGAGTCACTCAAAGATCCATCCTGGAGGGCTTCCTCGGCCGGTGTTGTAAATCCTGGGGTTCCAGAAGGAGTGCTTGGTCCGGAGTTACTGCCTCCATTGAGAACAAGGGTCCTATGCCTGTGGCCAGTTGGAGCCGCGCGACCACCACGTCCGCGTCCACGGAAGGAAGACGCACCACGTTGCGATGGTATCCAGTACGGTGATCCTCGTCCCATGCCACCTGCACGCACAGAAGATGTTAAACCAACGGAGCGTTCAGAGCGCAGAGGATACGTACGGGGATAGCTCTGGCTATATTGCGAGTAGCTTGCATGGCTGCTGCTGTTGTCATAGGTACTGTAGTTCGGGTACTGGGGTAGCCTTGTTGCGGAGGTGGTGCTCCAGATCCACTCTGAGTCTTCATCCGATTGATTTGTCCTATAAAGGCGTAGACAGGTAAGTGGAAAAGAACATTTGTAATCTAGGAGGGCAAGGAGGGGACAGAAAGGAGGGAACCAAACCTGCTAATTTGCCGATTCTCGACATGAGAAGCTCATTTTCCGACATATTGACAAGAAATATGAGTCGTAAGATATACCGAATTCGTTTTCTAGAAGATAGATATAGGCGCTTTCAACTCGTTCCGGACCTGTTTCTACGATCTTATTGCAATGGAAAAAAAAAAAAATTTTTTTTTAATATCTACGAGGGGAAGGGAACTAGGGCTTTTACGTCTTCTTTCTTCAAATCTCGATAAGAAATAGTATAATAGGAGTAACAAGATTTGTTTATCTCGATGAAGCGAAATGATATTTGATGATAGGGGGGGATAGGGGGAATGGGAAGATAGTGGTATAGAGATGAGGAGATGATGATGGATGAGATGGGATGATGTAGTGATTCAGAGAAGAAAGTGGTGGATAAATAAGAAGGGAAGGGAATTGAAATGGAAATTGCCGGCGGCTAAAAGAAAAGGATGATTGATATATTTATCTTTTTTTTTAGTCACACGGCCGACCGATAAAACCTTAGCAGAACCGATTACTAATCAGTGGTCACGTGACTGTACTCAAACCCGAACTTCGGAATTTTATCATCAAGTTATGTTTCTTTCAGTTTTTGAAACCGCCTTTGTCCTATTATTTACCCATAAAGGCCTGCTGCGATTGGAGGGATTGATTCGAATAATAATGGAACAACTATCAAGGGTATTGCGATATTAAGTAGTGAAAGCTGCGAAAGTTAGTTGAGTGAGTAGCTACCGAAGCTTAGCTACTATTCGCAGGTTGTGCTATTGGGCTATATAGCACGCCTTATACTACAGCTACTTTAAGCTTTGACTTTTATCACCACGTAACCTTTTCAATTACTAGAGTATCTTTTGCCTGTAATTTGAGACGAAGTTGCGTACTTCTCTATTCGATTGCTTCTCTCAGTCTTCAGAGATGTCCTCACCTACGCCTTCCCAGCGTAAGAGGAGGAAGCCCGTTCGAACGGCATCCATTGCGCTACCGGTGCGAGAATTTCCACTAGCGTCCCTTCTCTACCCGTTACGGACGACGACGAACCAATGGCTAGTTTTGCCGACACTGCTGATAGGAGTTTTTCTATATCGTTGGGCAGTGGGATTCGGACCTTACTCTGGTGCGTTGCAGCTTAATCACAAATATGCGACTAATTATCCAGCAATTTTATGAGTTATAGCTTGCTAACATTTCAAATTACAGGCCAGGGACACCGCCATGTTCGGCGATTTCGAAGCCCAGAGACATTGGATGGAGATCACTAACCACCTCCGGATAGGAGAGTGGTACTGGTACGACCTTGAGTGGTGGGGGCTGGATTATCCCCCCTTAACCGCATACCACAGCTGGCTGTGTGGAAAAATTGGAGCTTTATGGCCCCGCACTGGTTCGCTTTAGATAAGTCGCGGGGAATAGAGGAAGATAACTTGAAGGTGTTCATGAGAGCTACTGTTGCGGCCTCGGATTATCTCACTTTTATTCCCGGCACTGTACTGTTTGTGCGACGGTGGGAAGGCAGACGCATATTGATAAGTATGACCAGGTATTATTCTCCCTTCAAGTTATTTTTCATAAGATTTCATTTCAGCAAGCTTTGGTTAAACTAATTTTTAATCGCCATCTCTCGTAGGCAGTCTCAATTGCAGCTATCTTGATGCAACCGGGCCTGATGATCATAGACTACGGTCACTTCCAATACAACGCCGTAATGCTTGGTTTCTCCGCCCTCGCTATCACAAACTTTATCCAGAATCGGCTACTGTGGGGCTCGATACTCTTCGTGTTCGCATTAGCATTCAAGCAGATGGCGCTGTATTACGCCCCTGCGATCTTCGCGTACCTACTGGGCCTCTGCGTGAATTTCTCCGGAGGTACTCTAAATATCGACTTTGTCCAGCTTGCGCTTTTGGGCGTCACCGTCATCAGCAGCTTTGCAATCCTCGTACTACCATTCGCAATATTCCCCGGCGACAAACACACGCCCATCCAGCAGCTTTCGCAGATGGTCCGCCGCGTCTTCCCGTTTCAAAGAGGTCTGTGGGAAGACAAAGTGGCCAACTTCTGGTGTGCGACGAACGTGGTCGTCAAATACCGCGAGAAATTCCCACAAGCAGCACTGCAGGTCGTTTCACTCGCGCTTACCTTGGCGTCGATAATGCCGTTCTGTGTCATACTCTTCCTGAAGCCGAAGAAGTCGCTGCTCCCGCTCGGCGTTGCGGGGTGCGCGTGGGGCTTTTTCCTCTTTAGCTTTCAGGTACACGAGAAGAGCGTCTTGCTGCCGCTGATGCCGGTTACGCTGCTTTTGGCGGGAGGTTTGGATCGAATAACGAGGTCGTGGGTTGGATGGGTCAATAACATTGGGATGTTTTCGTAAGTTTCTTCCAGCTTCTATTGGCTTTAGTTTTCAAAAAATAAGCTGCTAATTATAACCATAGAATGTGGCCACTTCTCCGTCGCGAAGGGCTTCAATTACAGTACATCGTTCTGATAGGCCTATGGAGCTACCTGCTCGCCCTACACAAGCTTCCTTCAGATCTATTCAGCAGGGTGGTCCAAGCAGTTTTCTACTCGACTGCCGTGGCTGTTCATATCGCTGAGCTCAGCGTCAAGGGAGGCATTGCAGAGCGGTACAAGGATATCTGGGTTGTCGCGAACGTCACCGTCTCTTTCGCAGCGTTTAGTATCTTTTACCTATGGCTATTGTACCGTATGGTGATCCAGTCCGGAATATTGAAGGAGGGCTTGAAACCGAAGACCGAATGATTTTCCATTTCAAAGATTTTTGTATAGAGATACCACTGCGAAAATTTTTTAATAGCAGATTTAGAAGCCTAATGAATTTCCGTCTCTATTTACATATGTTTATATAACGTAGTATGAACGAGAAAATAAACCTCCCATAAATTACAAACTAAGCTTTAACCTTGGTGATTGCGTGTCTATCGCTTTTATAAAAGAGAATAAAGAAAAGGAGTAGTGGATTTGACGCCGGGTGTATAATGCAGATGTGCCTTTGTGTATATGTTATCAGGGAGTGGAGATTATTTCGTAAATTCGATGATAAGTGAGTATAGGATCAAAAGTGGACGATTGAGCTGCAGACTGCGCCATCCAGTATCGAGTTTCGACAAATCGCGAACGTCGCAGCACATCCACTGTCCTTCTCCCGTACAGCCAATTCAAGCAGTCGCGCCTGCCGGCAGTTAAATCCGTAGCTCTCCATGCACAACCTGTAAGCGGTTATCGAGTCCTGGCATTTAATCTCGGCGGACCGCCCGCTGCTGTCGTCGGCGAACAGCATGCACTCGTCCCGCTTCGCTTTCTCCTCTTGCAGACGCAGCAGGCTAAATTACAAAAGTTAGTAAAGAAAAATGTTAATAACCGTTTCGCAGTTAGCGGGGATGGATTTTAGAGGCGATGCTTTCTTTTACCTTTGGCTTTGATGCTTCGTCCTTGGCGGCGCTTGCGGTTTCGATTTGCTGCCGCCGAAGAGTGATTCAAACATGATTCGTAGGAGGTACTTTGATACTGGCAGGATTGTAGCTAAGAATTGCAATTGGTAGGATGTGTTGTTTGCAATGTTATTGAAGATCGGAATTGAAGTAGTTCGTGAAGGTATTTTGGTTGTCTTTGGATTCGGTTTCATCCGAAATTTCCTCCCAAATGACACGCCGAAGATTATAAATCGAAAAATTAGGAAAATCCCACGCAAATAAATAAGCGCAAGACAAAAGGCGTTAATAAAGTTTCGCGCGTTTAATCTCGGAACAATACTTAATGACATACCTGGAGGAACTTCAAAGAAGCCATGGAATGGACGGAGTGGAGGGTCATTTGGTTATTTTATTTGTTTTGTTTTATTTTATTTTGATTTCGATCTCTCAAAGTCTACTCTAGGTTTGCTCAATTCATGAGCGGATTAACGATCGTTCGCAAGTAGATATATGCATGTTGGTAATATTCATTTACAAGGGTCGTACGTGCTTTTCTCTTTAGCAGGAGGACGGGAAAGAAGAAAAAATTAATCGGTTTACGCGCTAAATGGGAATTAAAGAAAGGTAGAATGGGGAAGACAAACTCATAACTAAAAAAAAAAAAAAACGAAAAAGCCTGAATGATGAGAAAGCCAAGAAGAGGTATCGCCGCTTGCCTGGCTTACAAAAGAACATGAGCTTCTTTGTGAGCAATTATTTTATCTCAGTCTTCTCAGAGAATCGGCGAGAGCATCCACGCTGTCATCCTTCTCTTGAGCGACGTTCGTATTCTCGTTCTCATCCGCATCCTTGAGGATGACGGCCTTCTCCTCTTCATCCTCCTCTTCCTCCTTCTCCTCTCATCTTCTTCATCGCTCTCCTCTTCCATGTCGCTGAGTCGTCCAGCTCACCCAATCCTCTCTCCTCGAATATCTCTCGGATTTGCTCGATTACGGGATCTTCGTCAGAGAACTTGTTCCCGTTAAGCTCCAACAGCTCCAGCTTTTCGAGGGCATGCTTGACCGCATCGCTGAGTGCCTGGAGACCTTCGCGTCTATCTCATTGTACTGTAGTCGTAGGACCTTGAGCTCCTTGTTCTTTCCTTCCTTCAAAGCTTCTCCGAGGACGACACCTCCCCTAGCTCCGATCAGGCAGTCGCCGACGCCGAGCTCGCGCAGACCGACATGTTACCGACAACCTTCGACAGCGCGAGCGCTCCTTTAATCGTGAACGTGTTATCCTGCAGGTCGAGTATCTCGAGGTTCTTGCACTTCCCCAGGCCGTTGAGGAACAGGTGCTCTATGCCTTCCTGCTGATACCGTTCTGCACCATCCGGACCACTTTGACCCCGTCGTTGGCGGCGTAGCACTTAGCCCACGCGTCCATGGAGCCGTTTTCGAGCCTGTTGCGACCGCAGACGACGGTCTCGAGCTTGGGGCGTCCGGGTTCGCTTTTTCTTCTCGGCGAGCTCGGTGAGGGCGTTGGCGATGTGGGTACCCGCGAACGGGCCGAGGCCGTTGTTGTTCAGTATCAGGTGCTGCAGCGGCGTGTGCGACTTGAGGAACTCGATCAGCGGCCTTCGACGACGAGACCGAAGGCGTTGTCGGAGAGGTTGACGGTGTGGAGGAGCGGGAGGTTCAGGAGGGCTGTGAGGAGGTGCGAGAGGGCTTCGGTATCTCCTCGCGGAGGCGGCCAGTGAAGGTGTCGCAAAAATCGCATGCTGCATAAGTTCACAGGATTTAATCCATAGGTCAGCAAAAATACTTATTAATCAATAAAAACCCTGTCCTAGTACTCTAACCGAAAAGCTCTCCACTCCGTTTTATCGTTATCGGCAGTGAGACATCTGTGGAGGGGTAATGCCACTTTACCTTTAGTTTTTTCTTGTCTTTTAGAGCTTCAGCGATAGCCTTGCAGGCTTCTATGCCTAGGGTGTTTCCCTGAAAGACAACCTCCTCGACTTCCGCGTTGTCCTTGAGCTCCTTGATGTGCGGCTCGACGTCTGCCGCAGTGTCGCTTGAGACCTTTCCCTTCGAGAGAGAACTTGGTCGAAGGCATCTCGAATTTAATTTAGAACCTTTTTAGTTTCTAGAACTTTTTGAATTGACCGTTTTAACTGAATGTTATTAGATCGTAGTGAAAAGGTTGTACTCTTGTTCCTAGATTTGTTCTTTTTTTTCTGTTACACTCTCTGCAGATCAAAGAAAGCTGTTGGTGTTCAAAGTAGTGAAAGGGCTTCGCGAATGTGGGGGTGAGGAAAGAAATTTTGCATAGCGGATTTTTTTTTGGTTGGTTATGATTGCTTTTTTTTTTTTTTTTTTTTTTTTCTCCCTATCAACTTAAGCTCACTCTGCATCGAGAACCTTCAAACAAAACATCCATAAAACCACCACGAGACCTGATATTATCGACTACGACCATCCATCTACGCCTAGGACACCATCATTCATGCGATAATACGACAAATTCACACCATCAGCTTACTATTCCCTTTCCCCTTTCTCTACTCGACCTTTTCTTACTTGCACAGCATGAACTTCTTTCGAAGGTGGCGGCTTCAATTCCGTCGGGCGGCGGACCGCCGGCGGGGATCCGAACTCCCACACAACCCTTCCCCTTAAACATCCCCGAACCACCAGATCGACATAACCACCTCTGACGCAGGTCCAGGAGCTCTCCTCCATCCTCGCCGCGAACCGCGAGAACGCCTCGAACATCCAAAAGAAAGTCGACAAGATCAAAAAGCGCGTCGAAGCCGACGAAGCCGCCCCCCTCACCTCCCCATCCTCCACAAAGCCAGAAACAACATCCGCATCCGCAGAAACTGGCGAAGTGCCACCGCCAGCGTACACCACCGCCGAAGAAGCCGAAATAATCTCCGAAACGAACGAAACCCTGCGGAAGGAAAACGCCATCCTGAACAACGAAACGAAGAACTATCGCTGCTGGTGTCGGACTACGAGACGATACTGGAGAAGATACTGGAGTCGCTGAGGGTTTACGCGTACGAGCACTCGATAAGCACGATTAATATTCACCAGAGCTACGCGAACCAGCTGGCGCAGGAGAGGCAGACGAACGCGGTGCTGCGCAGAGCGTGGCGGACATGCAGAGCAAGCTGAATCGATTTCAGCTCGACGCTGAGGAAGGCGCACCAGGCGGAGTGGCTGCTCGAGCCGGATATAATCATCGAGGAGCTCAAGGCGGAGAATGCGATGCTGAGGGAAGCGCTGGCGCTAAAGTCGCCTGGGATCCGATATGATATTAGTTTCTTTCTTTCTTTTTTTTTTTTTTTTTATCTATTCTTTATTCATTTTTTCGATTTCATTCTTTGTACTAATTTTATATACTAATTTTTATATCATAAGGTGGTTTTCTGGATTGTAAGGATGAAGGATGTATACACCTAGCATGTGGAATTTCTCTTAGAATTATGATGGAAGCTGTATATAGAATCATATTTCATGGTCCAACGACTTTTTCTGATATAACACCATACCCAGTCAGTTCCCAGGTACCATTTTTTAGGGCTAGCTTGAAATTCGGATAGTTCTATAATGACTTCAAATGATATACTGTTTGTGCGTAGGATCCATCTACTAACGGCCACTTTGGAATGGATCAATAATGCATTAGAATTGGTTACGACGAAATACCGTACTTATTGATGTTTACTAGACTATTGAATTAGTAAATGCCAACTATATATACAAACGCTCTCGTACAAATTCATACTCGAACACATTTCTTAACTGTGAGAAAATCTCTGGAGGAGAATGCTAGACTAGCAGAAAAATACCTCTAAACTTCTCTGGAGGATTTCCCTACTCAACAAACGAGAAAGGTCACCAAAAGCTCAGCAAAAAGATGAGAACAGATCAGAAATCATAATACAAATGAAA
The DNA here is from genome assembly GCA_002224055.1 of Pezizomycotina sp. ARF18. Taxonomy (NCBI): domain Eukaryota; kingdom Fungi; phylum Ascomycota; species Pezizomycotina sp. ARF18. The sequence goes on from AZLU01000045.1 coordinate 15,289, forward strand.
CGCCTGGCTGCCATGCAAATTTATGCATCAAAATTAGCTTGACCATATAATACAGGGTATATTTTTCTCGAAGATTTGCAGTCCTGTCCCAGCAAAAAGAACAAAGAAAGAAAGAAAGTATCATAAAAATCAATGGATTTTAGCGCCAGCACTTGCAATGAGGTATATACTATGGATACCAAAGAAGGCATATGATATTTCATGTAACCCATTTAGCCACATAAAAGAAGCGTCGTATGATTTCAATCCAAAAAGGGCAAGAGGAAAGCTGGGTACTACAAAAAGATATGTACCTAAAGAATTGAAGATGCTGAGAAAAAGTCCCTCAGGGTCAAGGATGTGCCGGATGCGCTTGCGATTGCCAGGAACAAAGGTTCTCCAGGTTGATGTGATCGTCAACAATAAGAATGAAACGTAAAGGCAGGACCTTGCTAAAGGAGCAAGGATGACGGTTTATCACGTCATAGCCCGTTCGAATATAACATACTGAGCAGAATAGAAAATTCTTTGGAGAAAAAGGAAGACGAGGCACGGAGGAAAAGAAGAGAGGAGAGTATAAAAGGAATGGAATCTTGAATAAAAATAATGAATATTTCCATTATAGAAACGTAATGCCAATTGGAATAGCCTGAGCTAGGCATCTTTGAATCGTATAAGCCAAGGATGCTGCGTTATGCGCCGGATGCAGCGGGAGGCGACGGGCTGCCTCGGTCATCATTGAGAATGGCCAGGATCTTCTCCGTCGGGCATCTATCGCCCACGGTTTCCTTTATACATTCCGCAATCGCGGAGGTCAACCTTCCATAGATTAGAGCACTCGTCAAAAGACGCTTCGCCACGTCCTTGCTGACCCAAACACCACCCTGATATTCAAGACTTCAAGACGCCTCAAGTTTATGATCGCATTCACTAGATCGACGGCGGCTTGTACGACTTTGTTTCTTCAGGTCGCCATGTGTACGCCTTTGGTACGTCAGAACGAACAGCAGGGATGTGAAACTTGTTGGGTGAAATCCAGAAATTTTGGAAGCTGCTGGGAGGATATATAATCAGCGGCGAGAGGGATATCCGAAAGATCAATTTTACTGCATAGTAGATGTGTTTTGTCAGCTGCCTGGCTATTTCAACCGATAGTAGAAGCTAATGGGAACATCTTCTTACCTAATAAGTGGACAAGCCACTAGGAGATGAAGAATCGCGCCGATCGGCACGTCCTCGTCAAGCTATACTTGGCAAGAAAAGGTGAAGGTGAAGAGTGAGATGATTTCTTCTTCCTATTTTTAAGACTAAGCGGTAACATGCTCTGAGAAAGATGCCTCTCTTCATCCTTGATCGTAGATGATTTAACGACGACATCTCTCTCGGATAGTGTATAGAGGGCTCGATCTATATTTCCATTCCCTCCATCCGGCAATCGGCTCTTCTTCGTCTGCCAAGGGTGTATAGAAGATAGATCCAGCTCTTTAACCAAATTTGCGAGTGCCATGTTATGGTAACAGTCGTCACAAACTGAGCGAACCGGTAAGTACTGTGGAAAACAGGTTTGGCTAGAGGGCAGTTATCGCAGAATCCGCCAGATGCTATTAATCCTCACTATATAAAGCAGCGTTTGCTGGTCGAGGTGCTTGAAAATCTCGTCGAGTATCTCACAGGGGAGAGAAGTGAGCTCCGCAACTTCGTAATATTTACGCTTTCTGGACCTGAAACTAGAGGTAGTTGACTGTATGGAATGGATAGACGCCGCAGAGGACGCCAATCTGCGGGCTCTGTTGATCTTGAGCTTCGTCTCCACAGAAAGCGCGGAATGAGGCTCGAGATTGCCCTCCTAGGGTATACGTCCCGTCTGGCAGGGTCGATTGCGATACCAGTGTGCTGCTTCACCGGCAGCCCAGCAGGCCGAGGATCCGTTTGTGCGACAATGAGCGGGGCGGTGTGTATACGTTCGAATACGACGAGAACTGCAAGCCGTTGGATGCAGCAGATAACCGAAGCGCATCGTGCGCATTTCGCCTCGACGTGGTGCCCTGTGACGTCCATTTTTGTTAATCAATTTTGTGGCCGTGAAATCCGGGGAGTTCCGCCAGTAACGTCACCGCCTCACGCACACAAAAACTCATCACAGAAAGAATCTTGAACAGCATAACTTTTCACTCTCTTTCTATTGAAGATCTTGGCTAGAGAGTGGAAAAGGAAAAATCATAGGATCGATATATATAAAGAAACTTACATCTGATTTTTTCCAGCTACAAGACTTCGGGGTACGGTTCTCGTGTTTCGAGTTAATACCAGTACAATCGTATTATTATCACCTGTCTTCCACAAAAGCAAGCTCTTCCCACTCCAGATATCTCACGTCTTCGAAAGACTTGAAAAAAAAAAAAAAAAAGAAAGAAAGAAAGAATGTATTAAATGATCAAAAGAAGTGCAATCAACGCGACTTCAATCCACCCGAGGGAGGGAGAGGGTTTTGTAGGCATTTGTACGAAACTGCCCAGCGTCTGAAAGCCAGCCACTGAGTAGAGAAGTAGACAGAAGAAAGAAATGATAATAAATAAATATACTTAAATATATACATATATATGTAAATAAAAAAAATAAAAAGGGCAAGATAAAAATAAAAATAAAAACGAACTACTGCTGTGCAGTTTGAACGGAAAAGGAAAAAGCAAAGAATCACTGCTGCTGATCAATAGGCGCCTCCGGAAAAAAAAAAAAAAAAAAAGTCGTACCAGACCTACAGCAGAAAAAAGTAGTAAATAAATATTCCTGTAGGGAAAGTCGCTATTTTCCTCTCATGAACCATCAACGAAGCAGGCAGTATCTTGGCTGGATCATATTTCAATCATTACCAGCTCACTTCCCAATGGATATTTATTCCACAAATCCCGATATATAACAGCGTATATAGAGCAGATATAAAAACAATAACAAGGGTAAGTGAATGTGAATTGGTTCTCTTTTTCCTATGCGTTTTGACAAATTAAAAAAAAAGAGGCTCCTTGTATCTGCAAACTCCCTCGTACAACTTTGCATACCCAGGCAGGCTAAACGGAACAAGCAAAGAGCCGTTACAAGGATTGGTGCCAGCTGGGTCCCTTGTGCTTCTTCCCTTTCGTACCAGATACCGCCGAGCTACCCACATTCGACCTCTGCTTTTGTCTCTTTTTGCAACATTCGCTTGGGCTCTCGGGATCCTCATACAAGGTGTGGGTACTTCGGGAGATATGTGCACTAAATGCACTAAACACCGTTCCAGCAACTCGGTGAGAGGGCATCGTGAAGGGATTCAGTCAGCTGGTTGGCGCAATTGCCCCCCTTCTCGTCTCTTCCAAGGTGTTGGGTAACATTTTGGGGAGTGAATTGTCGTCGATTTGGGGTTCTAGCCGAGCGCCCTTCCATTCCCCGCTAGCAGTGCCACACGGCGATTGACTGAATGCGAGATACCAAGACCTCGCCCTTAAGCCGCGGGAATTAATATCGAACACGAACTATAGCAGTAGGAATATGAATGGAAAAAATGAAGGAGAGCTACGTATGTGCTTGCCCCTCAACTTTGGGACTTGCATTTCGCAGGTGATTGAACATGAGAACAAAAAGAATCCACAGATAAGTCAGGTCAAGGAATGAATACCACTCTCTTTTTTATCTCTCCTCATTTCTTTCATGTGTGTCAAAAGCTCACGGGGAAAAAATGGCAGGATACTCATCCGTCTGAGATAAGTAATTACCGTTCAAGGACGCAATAGTGTCATCCTCACATCGCTTGAGGGGGGGCTAGGAACGGCTTTGATCACGGAAGTGTGAGGCAGTTACTTTTCAACAGCAAGATAAGCCGGCAAGAAAAAAAAAAAAAAAAAAAAGGGAAAAGGGTCGATGCCCCACTGCGGGAAATTCTAGCCCTGATGTTCCCTACTCGAAAGAACATTCGACTCGAGGTTCCATAACCCCGATGATGAGGGACAGCTAAATTCAGAACTAGCGGCCTTGGTACCTTGCGTTGTGGAGTCTGTTCGGTGAGTGCTGGGCTGCACGGCGCTCTTTTGGTGATAGCTCGAATAGACTCTCACTACCGGATCCTTTTGCCCTCGCAATTCTTCTTGAGATACTTCAACGGGATTTGTGTTGCGAATAAGTGTTCTGAAGCAAGAGAGGGGTTTGAATTTGTATAACACTTTGCTGCTGCTCATGACGTCTAACGTTCGATTTCTCGACGTGTCAAATGAAGCCGTTCGCGAAGTTTTTTTTTTTTTTTTTTCCGTTCAGCTTTTCTTCTTTATTCAATAACTGACACAGACCGCCAGTCCCGACAGCATGAAAAACACCGATTTCGCAATTCCAAGCAGTTCTTGGTAGTCCTAAGAATATATACTGTATTCTGGATAGTACGCGGGCGTAACCTCGATTCAAGAAACACCTCCAACCTAGAAAAAGAGAAGGGAAAAAAAAAAAAGAAAAAAAAAAAGTGGTACTGGGGTGTTGAGATACAGTACTTTTCTCGGATAATGGAGGTCTCACACCCGTGTATCCTCCGTTGTAGGTTCTTTCGCGGTACCTTTCCGGAGAGGACCGCGATTCTTCACGGTACGATAGCGAAGGATCAATAGTTATTGCTCGTTCGCATGCTAGTAGCTGTACAAGGATCGTCAGTAACTTTCGTTCTCGATTCTTTTCTGTTCTCTTTTGACAAGTTTGACCACGCGTGTGCGTTGACGATCCAGTGGCGTGGATCGTGCTAGGAGAAGCACTATGGAACTTCTATTATTATGTTTCAAAGTCTAACTAGAACGCAATGGACGAGAAACACTTGCTTAGCTCTCAACTTGATGTTTAGCGGACAACTGGATAACAGTTCGGCAATCTCCAGAATGAACAGAAATATAGACAAGTAGTAATCAAAAAGTATAGTATTAATGAATTAAAAAGCTGTCAAGCAATTGACTTGCTTAGCATTCGTGGTTCACCTGTGCAAGTAGATGTATGAATCACGTCCTTATAACACCATCACCAGCTCCTGTTGGTGATTATTACATTATTATTCTGAAGCTGTTGCCGAATTTTTTTTGTTTTAAAAAAAAATCGTGCTGGTAAAAATTATCTTGGCATTGTTTTAAAATCCAACCGGCGTATATTTTCTTTTTTCCTTATTATTCACCCCTTCTTTTTTTTTTTATTTTTTTCTTTTTTTTTTGTCTGCAGTCATAATTATTATTATTATCATTATTATTTCTTTCATCAATCTATTTTTTATCATCAATCAAAACAACAATTAACATCTATCACCTCTTCATTATCATCATCATCAACAACCCCATCTACGACAAGTCGACATACCCGCATATCCGCCCTTCCTCACCCTCATCAATTTCGCTGCCCTTCATCCATTTCTCCCTAACCATCATCCGCATCATCTCCGCCCCCTTCTACTTCAACCACACAAACATCTCGAACACCTCTTTTCTTCCTATTGGGCACTTGACGCAACCATATCACACTTGCGATCTCGGAACTATCGTCCATCATCTGTTCGACTATTTGCGCACTCTTAAATCATATCAATTACGTTAATATAACCGCTCAAACCGCGATTCCTTTATCACATAGCCGGCGCTAGACTTCCGTATCCCAGCGCGAGCGCAAGCCCGCCATTCTTTACAATCCTCCACCGTCCACTCATCGAACATTTAATACCCAACCATGTCGACGCCGATAATAAAACGGAAGACACGTCTGCCGGCGCGCCGGCGTCGGCTTCCTCGAGCATGACCGCGGGCGGTTCCTTTGTCAAGACTGAAGGCGGGATCAAGACGGAAGGCGCATCGCCAATGTCGGAAGACGACGAGCAGTTCGAGGACGCCGGCGACCTAGATATGTCCAAGTCCGGAACTATAGTCTGGATGGTCAAGCTACCTGATTTCATTATAGAAAAATGGGACAAGATAGATGAAGACGAGGAGATACATCTAGCGAACGTCAGGGTCTACGAGGCGAATCCGGAGAAGAACATTCAGCAGCAGGGAGATAAAGTACGGGATATTCCTTTGTTTAGAATGGCTATCTGGGAGATTTTGCGCGCTAATATGTGACTTGTGGCATAGGTGAGGTTCTTTCTGACGGATAACCCGTACAACGATGGTGTCCCGAAGCAGTACGACATGGTAGTTACGGATAGGGATGTTCAGAACACATATGTTTTCACGGAGAAGGATATGCCGGGGTTCAAGAAGGCACGCGGGCCCGGAGGTCAAGACGGTTTGCCAGCTATCCCGGCGAGGTTGCTGTACCCAGAACGGAACAACGAGAATAGGAAGTTTGGGAAAGGAAGCCGTTCGTGCCATTCGCCAGGAAGGCTATTCCAAGTATGTGATTAAATTATCCGCATATAGATATCCTACCTGGCTTTTTTGAAACATTGCCTTGTTAAACTTCTCTGTGCGTTTTTCTAGAACGGACCGCTCTCGTCGGTACGGTCAAGCATGAAGCTACGGTTACGCCTATTGATGGTCCGAGTACACACGCTTCTTGAAGCGTAAGAGGGACAACATGAACGCCGAGCAGGCAAAGAAGAAGATTCAGATCCTCGAAGGAAATCTTGGCAATTTGCTCAACCCTGGAACGCTCTCCGGCACAACCACGTCGTTCGACAGTTTATCGTTCGTCAACCTTTATCCTCAAGTAATTTTATTTCCCTGTCTCAGTATATTTTACTAACAAATTTTTTTCTCGCTCTTAACAGAAGCCACAAAACCCCCAGCGACGTCCTCAAGAAGCGAAAGCATCCCGTATGCCAAAGAACGAGCTCCTCGACGCTTTGTTCGAGTGCTTTTCGCGTTTCGAGTATTGGTCTCTTAAGGGTCTTCGCGAGGAGCTGAACCAGCCAGAATCCTACCTCAAGGAAACCCTCGAAGGGGTCGCTTTGCTACTGAAGAATGGACCGTTCGCGCTCAAGTGGACGCTCAAGCCGGAGTACAAGTCTCGCGCTCCGAGGCGCCACCTGGCGGAGCTGCGCCGGGTGACGACGAAGGTGGCGAGGACGACGATGACGATGAGGGAGATCTGGAGGATGTCAATATATAATTTCTTTTTTCTCTTATTATCAACAGAAGGATAAACTGGACTTTATCAAAAGAGAATTTAGGCTCTACGAGAAGAGGTTTTTTTTTATCACTACGTCAAGCAATAACTTACTACCTTTTTTTCTCTCTCTTTTTCGTCTCTTGTAGCCACAGTGGATATAACCGCAATTACTATGTGTCAAGTTGCGGTACCGTTATTTGGAGACATTGTTAGGGAGAAAATGGTCACAAACACGAAAAGATACTCCTATATTTTTACTTCTTTTTCCTAAATTCTATCTAGAATTCTAGTTCCGCATGCGTTTGTAGATAGCCTGTTTTTTTTTTTTTTTTTTCGGAAGCTACAGCTTAGTACATATGGCAGGAGGGGGGTCGATATTTTTTATGGGGAAGCTACACAAACATAGAGGAGAAATGGAAAATAAAACTTTTACTTTTCTTTTTTTCGGAGTTCGTTACGGCGTCAAGCCGCATCTGGTTACGAGCAACTTGAGCGCAGCTGACCAGAATGACATTACCATTTTTCATTTTTCTATATCCTCCATGCGAGTATCACTCGGCCAATATCGCTATTGGCTCAATCAATGCGCAAATCTTCGTATCTCTTCCAGCCTTCGTTGAAGAAGCGACGCAGTACCTTTAAATTACAAACTACTTTTAGCATCATCCTCTCTCCAGTTCTTTCCTGAGGGTTTCTTATACACGTATTTTCAATATAGCAAGACGTCACCGCAATCGATACGGAGCACAAATATAAAACTTTATCGGGCTACTTAGCTCGCCTTCTACTAGCATCAATTTAAAAATAAAAAAATAAACCTAACGGCCAATTAAGTAGTGAATAATCTTCAATTTTGTTGCGCATTTTATATATAGCAACAAGCAGAACCGTTCTTACATCATTATAAAATATTGTAAAATATACTAACCAGTTATAACGGGACTTTCATCCACGATTAACGAGTATGATTTCGTCTGGCAACAGTCAATAAGTTCATCTATAGATCTCTTCATTAAATATTAACCTTATATACGAATAATGTCTACCTCAAACATAGCGTCCATGAGTGAATCGCTCCGAGTAGTACACGATACTACACCCGCAATTAAAGCCAACATTTAGGATGATCCAGACAAGGTGGATAGTCAATATTAATACTCGAGCACATAGCTAAACGGATATTCATGTCAAACCGGGCTACGAGGGATGTATAAATATAGTATCCATTTTTGGATGACCGGAAACGTAGCAACATCGATATTGTGAAAACATTCTCTGTTTATCTCCCACCCAAACTCTCTACTAGCAGGCGAGGGGATAATCTTTTAGGCGGATAGTACTTAACCTAAACGATCTGCTAAGAGCGAACAGCATAGCTCCAATACGGAAGATGAACGGCACCCAAGCAAGATACGAGAACACTGCCTGAATAACATCGACACCGAAGTAGATAGAGTAGGTCGACTGGTTCACGGATGAGATCATATTGAGCAAGTATTCGAAATGAGATCAGTTTTCCTCGTATGGAACGTTTCGAAGTGCTTCCCAAGCTTTCTTCTTTCATATGTCAACGTACGAAAGCTGCAGTAAGAACTAAAGCCGTCATATACTATTCGATAGTGATGGTAATGGAAGATGTCCAAACATGCCATAGTGAACATCACCATGGAGTATAAATTTGCGACAATACTAGAGGCACTCCTCCATAATTTTGACGAAACTCAGACGCACATGTAGAAACCATAGAGATATCTGGGTAGGTTGCGTTGGCTTGATACGCCTAGTATTTTTTTTTATCCACTGTAGGACGGCAAACGTAGTTGCGTAGAAAGGAGAGTTTAGGTAAAGTATCCACATCAAACGGAGCATTTTCCATATCCACGAATACCTCAGAGCGGCCGTAAACCTAGCGACCAAGGGCAAGGAGACATAGATCTTGAAGTAATGCTAGTTGTACAGTTCGCAGCAGGTATACAGCTAAGTTAAGATGACGAAAACGATAAGTCAAGAGTGTCGAAAGGGGTAGAGAGCGCTGAGTCCGACGATTCATGACCCTCAAGATGTCGATGGCGTCAACGTAATTAGAACAAAATTGTCAAATATCATATGAACTCGCGCCACAGCTACTCCGAATACACGCCCACGCAAACGACTATGCCTCGAGTTCAAGTCACCGCGATGTACATAGACGTTCTCATCGTGACCTGCACATCTCCCGCCTGCCTTGTAGATAGTGGTGCCCTTTTAGAATTCATCAGTACCCGACTCGTTCAACGCCTTAGCCTGGCTCAGGTTTGCTTCCAACGGTTATGTGGTCCGCACGGCGACGGATGCTAGGGTTCCCCTGAGCAGATATGTCATTGTAGATGTCAACGTAAACGGGGTTTCATTAGAGTTAAGGCTTACGTCTTGCTCGTTGGACACTTCTACGACCTGCTTCTTTCTCGCAGGTGGATAAAAAAACAAGTGTTCGGACAATACGGATACACACGAGCCTACGATTTACGATTCCGACGGCAACACAGTACTAAGTTAAGGGCCGTCCCACGAAGGCTTGGGGATACGTATTGGAGCGGGGGAAATGGGACGGGTTCGGACCGCAAATAAATGAGGATCTGTTGATAATAAGTAATTATCCAAGATCTAGAGAACATAAATTAAGCACGGCGGACACGAATCGATCATATCGTCACGCTTCAAGAACAACCGCGTGACAGAAAATTGATAAGTTGAAATGTTACGAAATTTAGTGGACCAGAAAAAATACCGGCTCGGGATATAAGCGTCCTCCAAAGGCTCTATAATTATACATAACGACTCAAGTCATTTTCCGAGCTATACCGCAAATCCTTATATCATAGCTACCGCGTACAAAAGGATATTTGAATGGAATGGCTCAGGGCCATAATCAAACGATGTAGAATCGACGATGAGACGATATTGCGTGCCTAAGACAGATGTACGACGAGGCCGCCAGGCATAGATGATGAAATTCTTCGCAACTATTTCGAAAATCAGACTGAGGTGTTTGCAATCGCAGGTTAAATTCACGTAGGTTCGCGACATCCGTTTGTAAAAAAGAAAAGAGAAAGAAGAAATTGCCACGGAAATCCCGAAAATAATGCATAAATTCTTAGAAAACAGAAGAGTGAGGGCAGGGTCAATCAATCTACTAATGATCTTAAGAGCTCAGATATCAAGGCTACCTTTTATAAAATCATCATCTTCGTATCAGCTCTACGCAATCCCGTAGATAAATATTATTCACACTCTATATACGAGTGATCCTACGATAAAAGCCGGGTTGGCTTAGTTAAAAGACGAGATCGCGATATCGTCAGCCAATAGTTTTCAAGCTGTAACTATTAGAAAGGGAGTACTCGAAAGATACACATTTTAAGTTAATCGCATGCAAAAAGACCTTCTATAAAGCCCTTTCTCATGAAGCGCTCTGACCGCATCTATGAGGTTAGATATCAACGTAGGCAAAAACGAGAAAACCGTCCTAGACCAACAGTTTAGGGTGCGGTTCGATATGAGACCTGCAGGCAGAAAAGTTGTAGAGGGCTTTAACGAGATCATCCAAGTGAACACAGATCAAGCATGGAGAAAACGGCAATGGCATTCCATTTGAGCCATACCTATTCTCCGCGCCACAACTTCGTCCGCCATACGCATTGACTCACCGCACGGTAAATAAATTTAGGCGGGTATTGAAAACGCTTACCACTCGATTAGGTGCGCAGCTGGCAAGCGTATACTCAGCTTGGGGCTTTAAATACAGTGCCGGAGAAATGCATACATATTAAGTATCGAGCGACTTGCCTGGCAAATTACAAGTCAAATAATGGAAAGCGTACGAGGCCATAGATCTACAACCACAGCACTATGAATACCGTCGCTTTGTTTATATAGGCCATCTAACGAAGGACTTTCTGATAAATCCCCAGAGCTTTATAAAATAATTCGTAGTTTACGAAACCTTCCGTTTAATATACTACCGCTACGGTGTACGTCCTCGAGTTCCAAACCGCAGACTCATACCTAGCAATGGAAACAATTGTTATCCGCCTATTCACGTCGCACAGAAGCATCGTATACGCCCGCAGCTACTATGAAGGACAACTTGGCAGGCTTATATATTCATATCTGCAAGCGTTTCAGACCAAGGAAAGCCTTAAGCAGCGTAATGCCCCTAGAAGAAAACGGCCAGCTCGGTATACCGAGCCTCAAATTATGTTCTCGGGTGATTGAACCTAGACGATGGCAATTAATTAATTGCTCACACATCCCTGAGCCCATACAAGTCTTCTAGACTGCTGAGAGAGGACTGGTCACGACGCGAGCTCACGCGATAACTTGGGGTACGATTTAACTGGCGTGTGTATACTAATTTTACGAATGGAAGAGACCAAATCATAGATCCTCCACGGCTTGGTGAAACGGACGTCATAATATCGTCATTTACTGGTTACGAAAGCGCCTCGCAGGGCGTCGGTCATACTTCGAACTAAAATGAGCACAATTCACCGGCTGTAAACAGGCGTATAAATAGACCGTCGACCATCAGTAGCCAAATCAAATGTCTCATAGTGGCAAGTAAAGGAAGTAAGCGTCAACACCAAGGCATATCAATGGCCAGCAAACGCTTAGGTGATTTAGGAGAAGCCTTCATAGCAAATTACCTTACGACCACCTTTATAGAATACTGTTAGCAGAGAGCATATCTCTTCCTCAACTCTAATCCCGAAAAAAGAGCATTCAAGCAAGCAAGCGCTCAGCGATATCCTTAGGTCTAGAGCTAAATTGACAAACTGTTCCCAGGAGAATCATAAGGATTAATTCTCATGCAGCCAGAGCTATTTCCATAATACGTTCTTTAAAATATAAGAGAAATCTGCACAAGTAATTCACCGAACCATTCTTTAAAAAGGTTACAACTCTCTTAAATCGATAGTAAATAAAGCTATTCAACTGAATTCCGAGGTGCTGGTGGTAAATAATTTCAGCCTCGGCGCAATATATCTAGAAAGTGTTGGAATATGGCAGCCCTCGAGATAAACATCTCAGTTAACTTTGAATTATTTTGAGCTGCGGTAGACAATGTATTACCAAAGATCATCATATACCATCTAACGCAACTATCATTTTATGAAGGTGATGATTTTTGCGTTATATATTCTATTCGTGCGGAAGATTGGTTCACGAATCCGAAATGATTATATGTATTAACCGAAGAATATTCCTCTGAATCACGTCACTGGCGGAATAGGCATTGTAACCACGAACAGACGGGACCTACGACATAATGGCGTTCGTTAATAAGTTGACCTGAATACACAACAATATTCGCTCCTACTTCTAGTCCTTGTGCTAAAAGATATAAGCAACATAACTCAAACCGGAAAATGTAAAGCTTATCTCGAAAGGAACTCCATTTGAGCCCTAAGACCACGACTACCCGATATAAGGGAAGCTGGGAGGATTCGAGGAGGATAAAAGATTCTGATATTAGGTATCCACTGATCGCAGCGACGGGAGATCGCGCACGGCCATAACATGAAACCAGGGGACATTCAAATAGCACGTGAACGATAAAACATACCTTATAATTCCTCTGTGGAAAGGTTCGTGCAGTATGTGCCTTTCCAGTTCACAAACTGAAGGCTTAAAGTCTTAAAACTGCAAAGTATCCTATGTGACGTATCCATAGTGAGCTTAACATAGCAGCTATCGCTCGTCCGGGAAATCAATAGGCGCGATAGGCTACACCAACTGAAAAGAAGCAAAACTCAGGATATCTACCAATGAATCAGAGTTTTGGGCGGAGAGAGAGCGAGTTTTACTGAATTCACAGACATGCGAGACGGCTTATAAGTGCCGTTACACTTGGCCATGATCCCCGCGATATCTTCGGAGAGTGAGACACTGAACATAAATTTTCTAACCCAAGTCTAGAAGTTCTAGACAAAAAGATACATACGCTTACGTGACGTTGTTGCATAGCGTCGATCGTGCAAGGATCACTATCAGATCGCGAGTTGCATGCATAATTTGACCATGAGTTAGCTAGCACTAGGCTGGACTCTGGGGTTGTTACGGACATCTTATATCACAAAAACCAAAGTTCTTGAAACTTCCTCTAAGGACGCTAGCAACGATCCGCAATCCAGAGATACTTCTCGGCTGCACGACTAACCCAAGGATATCGATTCCAAAGTTCAGTTCGAATTCATACCAGGCTACATACATACCATCGAGATCCTCGTCAGGAAGCCATACAAATACATATCTTATGCAAAAAAAGAAAAAGAAAAAGATTCAATTATGCACCCAACACCCACCCATAAAAGTAGTTAAGTAAAACAACACGAAAACACAATCAAGTACATTCTAAATCTGAACAGTAACGGAATGGGAGCCATAGGACAAAACAAAGGCGATGGACCGATATGAACCGAGACTGCTGTCGACTATTACCGTGCCAAACAGCTAACCTCCACACGACCATATACGCTCATAAAGCCATGCGTTCAAAAGACCACGGCCTCGTATATACAGTACAAGGAGTAGTAGGATCTCGCCCGCTGCACGAGCGCCGAAGTCTACTCCATATGCATGACTCAAATTGCCAACCGCAAAGGGTTATATCTACCTAAACGCATAGGAGACACTCTCGGATACAACAACTCTTCCCAGAAGTGCACATAGCTAGCCCAAATAGTCAGACTTCTTTCGTATCAATTGATTCTGTAATTCATCAAAGCACTCAAGTTAGCAAAACAGTATATTCCCTCTCGAGGATGCAAGCCCTCAGACAAGCTGTTATTCCTGATAAACCACCACACGTTGCCTGCACATGGAGAGAAATCCATCAACAGATGCTTATTCCCGAGACTGGAGGGGCTTACTCTCCTCACACGTATAAAGAATAGCTGGTACCCCACCGCCAGAGGGAGCTATTCCATACTTCAATCAAAAAGATCATGGAAGGTCCGATAGCTACGTAACTCACACAGACTCAACAAATTCATACCATAGATGAAATATCATTTCTTAAACGGCGTAGGACTGCATCAGAATAGTTCTTTAATTGACTTTTAGAATGCTCTATTCCCCTTTGTATAAGCATTGCAAACGCTCCCGTATCATCGTACCGGCGACGATTAATATTATTAAACAGCAGGTACAGCGTCCTGTCTGATCATCTGCTTCGATTTTATATTCTCTTCGCCGTTCACGCATTCTAAGTGCCAGAGCCGCGACGGCGGATAGCTACTTGAACTACATCGGGAAATGGATCAAGAGATAGTTCAAAATTCCATTTACGCAATCCAAACCATTATCTCATAGTTTTCCCGTCGCCATTCACGTAGTCGCGCAGAAGCAGACGTAAGCGTCGTGTTCACAGCCTTTTACATAAATTTCAACATACTCCAGTAGCGGATACGGCTGATAACTTACAACGAAGCCATGTCTAAAAGATATCTAAGTGACGAGGTAAAAGACGAAGTGTATATTTATCTAATCCAAGAACGAGAATGCGAGTGGTCTGATATAATGAATGTGACGTTGACCTTTTGGATATTTACTAGGTAATTATCGGTTCAAAGCGCCAGAGATCAAGACATAAGTATCTCAAATTGGAGATATGGGATACAACTCTGAGGGAGACAGGCCGAATTTAGAAGAGCATTAGTGGTAATCAAATGAGCACTGAAATCAGCAATGATTATATAACATCAAAACTTGAAGAAGATGCCTGATGGTAATATAGACAACCATCAAGAGGCTTCTCAGGCGACATGGACCGTGCCTGATATTAAGGCAAGAAACAAGAAGTAAAACCCGAGTTAAACTCCAAGTGATTATTATACATTATAAATCAAGACAAATTAAACTAAAATACAACGAATCAAATCATACACAAGTTATTGTTGAAAATATCTCTTGCTTAATGTAAAAAAATATATGTCCTAAGAAAGAACTTTCATATATGAATGTTGATGCGTCCCATCTTACTCCACAACTCGCCTCTCCCTTAGTATAAACTATCATTTCTAAAAATCAAATCAAAAAAAAAAAAAAAATAAAAAATAAAAATAAGAAAAAAAGCCCAATTTTTTGCTCCCCCAAAAAATCAAAATCAAAATCGTGAATTCGCTTCGTGTATATCGTGCCATGATGTTTAAATTTACAATATTATTGTGATTGTGTTACTCGAAATTCATGCCCTGCAGAATGCATTAGCAATCCATCCTTTCTTGGGGTACAAAAAGCCAAAAGCAAATTCTCAAGCATACCTTCTGTCATGAACTCGAAAACGCCAGCGGGGAGAAACTCCTCCGCTTTTCGGATTTGGGAGATTTCGGACTCGGCGGATGGTCGTATTTTTCTTTATATATCCTATAAATCGTTCCTCGAGCGTATTAGCCACTTTCCTCCCTTGTCTCTAAACTGGTTTGAAAATTAAAATTGAGCGTACCATGAGTTCCCCAGCGTCTTGTTGCCGGCTTTCTCTGCCATCCGGTAGTACTTCGCAGCGTGTACTATACATATTAATTAGCTTATACTTGTCCCCTCTTCGCATAAGCGTTAGAACAGGAGTGTTAAATACAAACCTTATCTTTCTTCGTGCCGTAACCCTCGAGGTAGCACCTGGATCGCGTATTGGTCGGTTGCATTAGCCGCACGCCCTTGAGCGAAGACACAACGACGAGGATAGGCATTTTTATGCAAAAGTTTGTTTTTTGTAATGCTTTTGATTCGATGTGCGATGTTGGGGAAGAGAAAGGTCCAAAATAATTACCAAGCAGTTTCATTCATCGCATCGGAGTCGCCTGTATTTATATGAAAATTATTAAAATAAGGCCGAAGAAAATCTTTAAGGGAGCATAAAATTTTTTTTGATAAGACAGCGTATCGCATTGATCTCTGTTTTAGATAATGGACGGGAAGGAGTAAAAAAAAGAACGAATGTAAGGGAAGGTCTGGGAATGCTAGGCACAAATTTAAAAAGCATATGCTATGTACACTGTAGGTGTGATATGCGTAATACCCACGCGCACATCCATCCCAAAACCCAACAAAAAAAAAAAAAAAAAAAGTAATTACGTACCTAAATTAGCAGCAGTAAGATAGTAGTGGAACGCGGCGAGCGGATCTTCCTCCACGCCGTACTTGTAGCGGTAGCTTATTATTATTTTTCGGAGAGACAAAAGAAAAAGAAAAAAAGTCAGCAAGGGATGGAAAGGATCAGAAGACCAAGGAGTTGGGATGATGGCTGTAAGAAAAATAGAAGGTTTTCGTGGTGCAGAATCATTGGTGTAATTCAGGTATAGCCGAGCTGCAAGCTGCAACGCTCGGATATAACTGACGAAATGAAGCATATGATCGAAAAAAAAGACAGGCGTATTTTTAATGCTGATAAAAAAAATTTATTTTTCTTCCAAATGTAGGTTATTCTTACCAGTTCCCAAGCTCAAAGATGGCCAGGACGAGCTCTCCTTTTGCGGCCCCGCCTTTCTTCATCCCCGCGCGGAGCGCTGCCTGTTCGATCTCCGCAGAGTTGGCAGCAGCTGCTCTCAGGTACTTCACTGCTTCTTTTTCGTCGCGTTCGACGCCCCAAGAGTGTCTTAGTGCGAGACCGTAAAGAACTTGACTTAACGGGTTATTTGCTCCATTGGGATCCGCCAGTCTCTTGAATATCTTCGCGGAGTTTGCGAGATCTGCTCTCGTTATTCCAAAAGTTAGCGAAAAAAATGACATAAAACGTGAAGAAAGAAAAATGTCTTAGATGCGTTCCTGCATCGTATCCATTTGATAACAATTGCGGGGTTTTAAAAAAGTGGTTCGTACCGCCAGACTCGTGTAACCGGATCGCCTCTTGTATATCCTGCTCCCAGTCATACAAAAAAAAAAAAATAAGAGTACCAGAATTAGCATCCACAAATGCCATTACCTGCTCAAATCGCAATGATAAGCATACCGCATCGGTCCCCTTCGTCGTAACACTAGGACTCCTGCTCCTCCCACCGGCAGGACTGGGGCTCGGCCGCCTCAGGCTTCCCCCGCCGTTACTATTTAAGCTGTTATTATCACTACTGATGCTCCTGCCCGTGGGACTCTGCACGCTCGCAAGCTGGCTCGCCCGTTTCTCCCACATCGCTCCCTGTTTTCACCCTCGACGGTATCGTCCACGGCTTCCAGATCCGTCGGCACGTTCACGCTGATGTTTGGTCCTCGCTAACTTTGCGTCGGTGCAGCGGCTTGATGTGGAGTATCTGGCTCAGCCGCTTCTTCTCCGGCTTCGCATTGCCGCCGTTGCCGTTGCCGTTGTTATTATTCGATTTGTTCGCGCCGTTCTCGTCGCCGTAGGACGGCGCGAAGATTCTTCCTGCGAGGTTGTGTCGGAGCGGAATATTGTCGGCGTCGGCGGTAGGCCGAGGGACTGCTGGGGGTCGCCACCGACGTTCGTGTTGAGAGTTGGGCCGGTCGTAGTGATCTGTGAGGCGAACGGCGACGGCGCGGAGCGGTCTATGGGTGAGTTCGGGTTGGACGATTTGTCTTTCCGTCTGAATAGGTTCTTCATTGTGTCGATTTTTCGCTCTCTTTCCTTTGAATCGAAATATCGAAAGATGGCTTGTAGGTCAAATTCTGTGAAATCCTTTACGAACGATAATAACGGTCAAACGGTGTTATTTACGCGACGAGGCAAGAAGGTTATCCGTACAAAACTGTTCAAATTCGATTCTTCTTTCCTTCGTTAGTTAAAAAGCATTGATCGCCGAGAACCTAGAACAAAGATCCTCGGACCGAAGAATAAAGATTCAAGGGCCGTAAACTCTTTCTTTCTCCCTCTCCGCGCGGGGAAAATGGCAACTCACGAAAGAAAACGCTTTCAATGCTTGATGTAGTGCGTGGTATTCGAAATCGCAAGGAAGGAGCGATCTAGGCGAGAGAGATAGGCAGTTCCTAATAATAGCAGTAGTCTTTTGAGAGTGTATTTGTTTTCTCTAGTACCCGTTCACAATCGATCGATCGCGTGAAACAAAGTTTTGAAGATCCGTTTTTTTCGCTGAATCACCAAATCCCAGTTTCGGAAGCGTGCGGAGGTTATGAATCAGCTGCTGCTGTTAGTTTTATTCGAGAGTCCCCTCGTACGTTGAAATTGAGCCAAAAAAAAAAAAAAAAAGAAGTTTCAGCTCGAATTTGTAATCGATACTACTGTCATCCTCCGGCGAAGAGTAAAATATATATATATATATATATAAAGAGAAGAAGCGATGATATATAAAAAAAAAAAAAAAAAAAAAGGGGAAAATAGAAAAGGAAAAAGGAAAAGAAAGAAATAAGACGCTAAGGCCTCTAAGAAGAAGAGAGGGAAAGTCTCACCTTTTTGTACTACTAAAGGTAACTACTACTACTTACTATACTCGTTATCGTGCACTTTTCCCTTGGTCAATAAATAAATAAAACTATCAACCCTCCATTTCTCACATAATATTGGCTGGGGGGTTAAAGGGAGAATGTTTGCTTATCAACACCCTCAGCCACTCTTATTTTAATTTTTCTTGGTATATCGCTATATCTCTATATTATTATTATTACTTGCTAGGCTAAGTTCGTACAAAGGAGGATTGGAGGGAAGGTCAATTCATATCAATGATTCATCCTGCGATATCATTTGAGCCTCGCTCAACCGTGCCTTGTTAACAGTTACGATTCAGCCGCCCCCACACGGCTATATACTTGTGCATCAATCGATCAATCTTTGTATACTTATTTGAAATATCCTGCTTCTCAGCTGAAATATAGAAAGGAGCAGTAATACTTGTAAAAGCGAATTTAAAGTATATACGCAAATTCTATCGTGTTATACTTAAGTAATTAATAATATCATGATACCATTATTATTTATAGGATAATATGATAGTATATTCTCGGTATCTCAGTGGTTCACGGTTTCGCACCAAGAAAAGGTGGCGGAAACTTCTCGGCGGCAATTGCTGCAAAGAATAATTTTAATTATAAAACCTCTTGATCTTGTGAACTTGGCGCTACAAAAACTACCGATATCGAAATATCACGATACACGGTGTCGCAAATTTTCACAGGCACGATCGCGAGATTAGTTGACACTTTTTTTTTTTTTTTTTTTCGAGTTGAAATTATATATATATATGTATATATGATAGCTACCTGGCAAAAAAAAGATGACAAGAGCGTGAATAACAAATTTTTTTTTAAAAAAAAAAAAAAAAAAAAAAGGTATTGAATATAGACTGATTGAATTGAAAGCCCAGAGGAAAAAAAATTGAACCCCGGTGTCCCCTTCTATATTGATATACACATATGTAAAAAGCGAATGGAAGATATATATAAAATTATATATATAAGTTTGAATAGATGCAATAGTTATTGCCCAATTTTGTCTTGGAACGCCTAGAATAAAATAAAACGAATGGAGTGATCTATATATAAAAAAGGGGGGAGCTCAGTGGGAACGGCTTTCATGGGAAGGACCAGATTTGCTACGGTTAGTAGCGATATTGATAAAGTGATAATAAGATGAGTATAAATAAAATAAATATGATATAAAAAAAGAATCGCAAAGACAATTCGGCGCAAGAATGAAGAATTGAAAGAAAAGGCAAAGATGGTATACAAAGGAGAAACACAATCAATCACAAGAAAGAAATAATTCAAAACTCCTTAAGAACGCTCGAAACGCCGACCAAAACACAATAAAAGGAAGCTTTGCTCAAGTTGAAATAAAAAAAGAGTAGATAGATATACAGAGATGAATGGGAGGTTAAAGT
The DNA here is from genome assembly GCA_002224055.1 of Pezizomycotina sp. ARF18. Classification (NCBI taxonomy): domain Eukaryota; kingdom Fungi; phylum Ascomycota; species Pezizomycotina sp. ARF18. Next base: position 35,184 of record AZLU01000045.1, read on the forward strand.
AGTTGAGAACGATTTGAGTAGAAAGAAAGAAGAGGAAGAAAGAAAAAGAAACCCTAGCTCCTTACCGATGAATAAATGAGATAGGAAAAAAAAAGATAAAACGGTAAAGCGCATATGCATTTCGGCAAAAAAAAAAAAAAAAAAATTACGTAAAAAAAGAATATGTGCGGCATCGAGATCAAGGCTGATGAAATATTGTGCCCTATAGTAAAAAGTCTCGAGATGGCTGAATTGGAAGCAACGAGAGATCAACAAATACTCTCTTTTGTATCGTTGCTCCTTGTTAAGAAAGAAAAAAAAAGCGACTTTTCCCGCGACTTTTTTGTCTTTTCGGCACCGACTCTGCGAACCACTTTTTTTATAATTTGTTTTTTCCAGATTTACATTCGTTAGGTTTTTTTGTATATTTTGTTCGTTTTTTGTTTATATTCGTGTCATGTCCTTTTTTTTTGTTGATTTTTATCTTTAATAACTTTTGGGTATTGGGGGTTTTTTTTGTTGTTTTAAAAATTATTTATTATGTTCGGATTCGTCGCTCTTCGCACGCTTCATGTCGGAAAAGAAGCTGCGGTTCTTGTTGGAGGGACCGCAGTCCTATTTTAAAAGCTCTGCGTGTCCAAGATGACGAGCTACTCTCGTCGTCGGCGGAGTCTGGAGGCGTGTTCAAATAGTACGCCTTGTCCTTTTCAAAAATTGAAGCCTTGGCTGATTTGTTACCCTTGCCGTGGCCGTGAGGAGTGTTGTGAGTGGTGTTCTCCGGAGAAACGGACTTCGTACGGCCGCCTCCTAACCTGTTGGCCTTGGAGTTAGGGCCTGAGGATTGCCGGTAGGCTTCTGTCCTTTCTGAGGGGACGGTGGGCCACGGAAATTGAACGGTTCCTCAGAGTTCCGTAATGCCCAGTCGTCTTTGGATTTCGCAGCCTCGTTAAAGAACTGAAGGAAGATTCTCGCCGTATAATTTAGGGAGGTCCGGATGTTACCACTTTCAAGGCGACCTTTCAAAGGACAGGTTCGTGTCGGACTTGGTATCGCCTTCTTGGCAGGACTGAGCCTGCCAAAGCTGAAACCGCCCCTCTCGATTCGCGGAGAAGGTTGGAGGGCGTGAGACTTGCCGGATTGCTTTCCGGGCGATTTGACAACCTCGTTCTGATTCTGACTGGGTGCCGATTCATCCAAGAGTTTTCCATCGTGGCTCCATAGCAGGCTTCAATGGTGCCGTGCGGGGACTCACGAGATTCTCTTCGGACCGTGGGCATCTGTCATTGGCTTGAGGAACCTGTCGCCACTCTTAACGGGAACCGGAGGGCAGGAGAAGTCGGTGAATTCCGAGCAAACGAAGTCAGTGAAAGGCGAGACCTCCTTTGGTCGAGCCCAAGGGTGCCGGTTTCGAGTACGACATTGCCGGGATCCCAAAGCTCGAGACAGTGCAAAATCGTCGGGAACGCCAGAGAGAGTATGGGCAGTCCTGGCGTGGTTTATCGGTGCGGAATACGAAGAGTGCGTGGAGTGCATCGATCCTGCGGAGCCCGGAGGCTTACCGAGTTCATCGCTATTGCTCCTCGACGGCCTTGTCGCGGGGAATGCGCTCCAAGGAGAATCATTGCCACACTCAGAACGGATCCGGGGAGGATCATACTCGATGGCCTCCTCAAGGGCATGGTGTACGTTCTCTCAGCTCGGCCGCCGCTCGTATGCATCGTTGCCATAGGAAAGTCGATGAACGAGGCGACGCAACTTTTTGCGCCTCCGTAGGCGGCTTCCATTGGCACAGCCGCTGCATACGTCAATCAATTTCGCCGGGGTTGCCGGCTTCTCGAGCAACTCGAAGTGATGAGGAGCCTTCAAGTCCCTGATATACCCCGTGACCGCAACAATCGGAGTATTGGCGTTGACGTTACGGGTCGTTTTGATCATCCTCGAGAGATCCTCCCCATTGATCTGAGGGAGGCGGAACTCCGTGAGGATAAGATCGACTGTTTCCCGCGTGGATAAGAGTGAGCAATAATGAAAATGACAGTATTTTGTTGCCAGATGCAAGACTACATTTGACTTCACTCATGGCGCAACGCATGGCCTCGCCGCATTGTCAACGACCATTGTCCGACATTGAAGTTTCTCCAACATCCGCTCCATGACATCCTCGAAACCGGATGATCTTCGCAGACTGCAAGTTTATTGAGTTAGCAGAGTTACCAAAGATATCTAGGATTTCAGGGAAAGATCATACCTAAAATGTCGAGCGGTCGGAACATGGGACCTTCGTTGAGGCTGATGGTGACATCCGGCGAGAGCTCTGTCGTCTGCGTTGAACTCTTAAAAGCGCGCTGCTTCTCGAATCTTCATTGTCTGAAGAAGACGGGACATGTCGAAAACCTGGCTGCGTCTCTTGTACTGTTTCAAACTATCTAAAAATGCGGGAGGTTCGCCCTCTTGAGATCCTACTGTTAGAGAACGAACACGGGTACTTCCAGAACGTCTTGGATTCGAAAACCTTCTCTACGCGGTGAAAGTGATCTGAGCCAGTTTCGGTTGCGATTTCACAGGGGATATGCTTTGAGTCTTCACTGGGGAAGAGCTCGTAGACGAGGACGGAGCCGTCGGAAGTTTGAAGTTGGTTGCCAGCTTGGCGGAGGAGCGTCGGTTGCGGTACTTTGTGAAGCACCACCAGCAGCAAGCATTAACGACACCAGCATTACCTGGGCCACCAAACGAGCCGCTGTTGGCGCTAGAGTTCGAAGCGTTGGATGCCTTCCTGGCAGAAAATGACACGAGGAGTGGCGAAGAAGGTTGAGACATCCTGTTGGGAGATGCAGTGGACGGTGTATGAAGGTTTGACGGCGAAACTGCGCGCTTACCATGCCTAGAACTAGAGGAGAGTGTCCTGGTAACAGCCTTTGGCACTGACGGACCCATCTGAGGAAGGGTTAGACGAAGGGAAGAAGATGCGGTGGACCCAACGGTTCTACCTTGAGTGCTTCGGTCCTGAGTCTCTGGATAACATCTTTGTTCGCCTTCTCTAAAACCGGTAAGTTCTGAACTGGAAAGTGCCAAAATCGTCAGTAGCTACTGGTTCGCTGAGCCGCTCCCTCGAGCACTGTCGCGGACATGGGGCGAATGTGCAAGGCATCAATCACGCTTGGACAAACCCAATTCTTCTTGCTGCGAGGGACAGCGTCGTGCGGCCTATCCGGAAGCTCGCCAGAGGGAGTGTCCCTGAAGATGTGCCAGAATCTTCCAGCTCTTCCGCAAATGCCTGGAGAGTAGCGCCACGAGAGTCAAAATATTCGGTATCTTCCGGATTCTCAGGTGCGGGAACAAATGATGCCTCATCGTCCAAAACAGCTCCAGTCGACGCCTTTGAAGAACGGATGTCTTTAACTTGCTGGGCACCACCTATGCGAGCCGCTTGTTCTGATCCATGCAGAGAAGTTTTTCGATCAGATCCTTCGCCTCTGGGATATCAGCTCTTCGTCTTCATCGGCCACGCAATCCTTTGTGCAAAATGTTGTCAAAGACCTTGTCGTGGCTATCTGCATGAAACGGCGGGCAGCCGGTGAGAAACTCAAAGAGATACAACCAATCGACCACCAATCGCACATTTCATCCTGGCCAGTGCGCTGATTGTCTCAGGCGAGAGTAATCTGGCGTGCCAACAAACTTGCGGTTGCTGTCCTCCGGATCAAAGAGCGCCAATCGCGGTGGCATCATAGACGACGTCGGACCCTGGCTTACACTAGAGTGGGTCGAGGCGGTATGATGGAGGTTGGAGTTGCTACCAAAGTCACTGGAGGCACTGCTGTTGCTCTGCGCGTCGTCATCAGTCACGCCGCTGCGACGAGCTGCCAACATTCCGTAGCTCGAAGGTCATTCAAACTGAAGCTGGTTGAACATCGGCACCAGATCTCGCTGCCGCCGCTATCGCTCCTGTGCTTGGAAGACCTTCGGTTCTCCTTGATAGAGTTCTCACGACCAGTGGCACTTCTCGGTTCAAGTTAAAGTACGACGGGGCGTTGTTCGGATTGACTTCAGGAGTTAGGACCGAGTGTTGGCCGGCGATTCGCAGGAGGAAAATCGAAAGAGGCGGATCGAGAAGACGCACGGATCGTGAGCGAACGAACGGTCCTGTGCTGAGGAGATCAGGAGTCGATTCAGAGGAGCCCTGGAGTGCTCTCTTCTGGCGACCAGCAAGCCCATGCGCGAAAGACCAAAGTCAGTCAGCTTCAGATGACCCTTCTGATCAATCAAAAGATTGTCAGGCTTCAGGTCGCGGTGACATGCCGCGTTCATGAAGATGCTCAACTCCCAAGACAACCTCAGCGAGATACTTCCTTGACCAGTCCTCTGGCAAACATCCAATTGCCTTAATGAGCGCGGCGCAGTCTCCACCGTTGAGATACTCCATCACGAGGAACAGGTAATCCTTGCTCGAGAACGTCCAGAATAGCTTCGCAACAAAATCACTTCTCCCTCACCATCATGATTGCGCGTTCAGCTCGTACGTTTGGTGACCTGGTTCTTGGCTATCATGTCGGCCTTCTTAAGAACCTTGATGGCAAAGTAATCACCAGTCGATCTCTTTTTGGAGAGATAACGCTTCCAAATGCTCCTTTGCTGATTGGCTTTGATGATTTCAAAGTCTTGATGGACGTCGTGGTTACCCTCTGTGTGTCGGATTAACAGACGTTAGCCTTGGGGAAAGGGGTGGTGGGCCTGGGCGGTGATCGGAAGATGTCGTTGAAGATTGCCTCCTATGGTGAAAAATTTTCCAGGGCAGGAGAGAAATCTCCGGTGCAAAGCAAAGGTGAAGTGATCGGTGTAGGAATGTGACCATCGAAAATAGAGACAAACGGGTTTAGGAGCTCGCATAGGTGACGCTGAAGAGAGCGGCCTAGAAGGGAAGGTTGCCTATTCGGTGATGGATCCACTCTTGTAGAAACCTACCGTGTGCCTCTTCTTGTTCATTGATCGGGATCTGGTGAGACCCTCATGATCAGAGATAGGACTCTCGTTGGCGTTGGATCTCTCACGCCTGCCGCTGCAAGCGAAGACTGAACGCTAGCATCACTGTCTCCGGGGTCGGTGCCCATCGACATGAAAGATGACTGAAGACTAAGCCGGCTCCGCCGTCCTTCGAGCCTCGTGAAACTCCTTTGTGACTTTGGCGTCGAGCAGGGACGCGGGCTGCCTCCAGAGGCCGCGAGTCGGTATACATCATCGCATGCTCGATCTGCTGCTCGAGCGGCGTGTCGTTGGGCATGTCTTCTGGCTTCTCGATCAGCTCCGACTCCATCATGCTTTGGGCAAGGAGCTCCCGTGTATGGGGTGTCAAAAAAGTTGTCCATCTCTTCATCACCCTCTGCCTCTGAAACATCACCGTCTTCGTATCCATCTTCAATGGCGAGTTCTGCTTCGTTCGCTTTCCTTACTGCCTCATCGATACATTCCTGCACGAGGAAGCTAAACTCCAGCCTGATGCGTTCGGAAAACTCGATCGTGTTGCGATGGCGAAGTACTGCATCTACCTTGGCGCGGGACGCTGCCTCGGTGTCAGAGCAGAGAAGCTGCAGCCCATGCTCTTGTTCCAGGGTGTTAGTAGATGGAGATTGCCATTGAAGCACTTGAGAAACCCGAGCTTCCGAGCCCGGTGATTGCGTTCTGAAGGTCCTGGAACCATTTTCATCGGTATCAAGTGGAATGACGCGGGGTGCTAATTCTAAAGCTGTATCACACAAGTCGAGGAGAAGTTCAACAATACGGACTTGGGGACGTCTCACGCCAAACTTCGACTTCACCCCGGTTAAAGACGGTGAGTCCTTCGGTTTGGAGAGGTCGGGAGATGCATTTCCAGGCGTTGACTGAGGGTTGAGGGAGGACGATGGAAAAGCCGCGATATTCAACCACTGGCGCACTCCCCCCGGAGTTGGACGTTTGACCACGATACGACGCCGCTTTCTCCATTGCATCCAAAACTTTGACAATGGCATTTCGCTGGAGCGAGAGATTATCTTGCGCCAACTGGACCTCGCTTTCGGCCTTATGTTCCATCATGCAAAGTTCGGAATGTTTCTCAAACACCAAGGCTGGATCTGACGTTCGCATATTCGACACAAGACGGGAAGAGGGGTGGTGTTCTCGGGTCCACCAACGCCAACTTCGGTCAGTGAGGTAAGGTATTGGCGAGCATGCCAGCTCCAACACCCAGGGAGTCGATGATTGGCTGAGGCAAGTCGATTGTGATTTCCTTGGTTAACCCATGGCCTCAGAACCCACATCGTCTGCAGGAAATTGAAACAAAGAAAGTCAGCTCAAATAATAAGTAACAACGAAAGGGGAAATTGCAGGAGCACAGAAGGAGCAATGGATAAGAGGCACGAAGCAACATACATGACTCGGTTCACCGGTATTTTTGTCAAATATCAAGATGCTTGTCCTTCCATCTCAAGGATGTGATTCACGTCATCAACCTCTTCCGGTCGAAACCCTTCCTCTTCAGCAGCTATAGCCGTCTCGACAGGGTCTCGGAGAAGCTTCGACTTTGGGCCCAACATGACCGCAAATCGAATCTTTTGGCTTCGAGAACCGTCATCCTTCATGGCATCTAAGGCTAACTTGAACACTCTTTATCTTCAACAAGGAGATCTGACAATGGCTTGTCTTGGATGGTTTCGCATGGTGTGCTAAATTTGATAAAGAGAGAGAGAGAGACCTTAGCAAAGCGAAAACTTCAAATAAGATAATACAATCCGTCTTTGCTCGAATCAAAGCCAAACTTACCCGAGGATATCTTGCCACGATGGGCTCACCCATCTAACGTTTCCGTCGAGGTGAGGTCAACAATGACATTGCACGATTCCTTGGCTGCCTCCTGTAAATCCTCTTTTTCAGCACGCATGGTCATGCTTGTCGTCCTCTGCATTACCGTCCTCTTCTCCACGGCAGCAGCGGCGGCGGCAGCAGCTTGCTCGGCAGCTTTGGCCAATTCGGATTCTTTTGGTAGGCTGTGAGGCACTGCATCGGCTTGATTCGCTTTCCCGTCCCATGGCGAACCATCATCTGAGGCCATGGCATGTATCGAAGGTCGTTTGTTCAGGAAAAACATTTAAAGATAGTCGAAGAGGTGGTTGCTATCGTCGGCGCGAATTTTTGATTAACGGCATAAAAAAAAAAAAAAAAAAAAAAAAAACTCTTCTGAGGCTGCTGTGTTCTTAATATCGATTCGAAAAAAATATACTAGGGTTGAAATGAATAGCCTGCGATTTCAAGCATAGGGATCCGATTTGCAGGAAGTTGGATTGAAACCTCCTCCGGTGAGAAAAATAGGGTGATGTAATGGTCTTTGCTTTCCGTTGGTTTGTTGCTGGGTTTCCACTTCCTTTCCGTATGAACGGCAACGTGCGTACGGAGTTTTTCCCTCTAAATGCCAACAGCTTTTCCCCTAGGAGTGCCGTGGATCTAGAGTGGATGAGTGGGATATCGAAGAGAGGGAAAACTAAGGGTCGATCCGGGAAGTGAGAGAATTTGATGACGTTGAAATATGGGCGAGGTAAGAGAGAAAGAGAGTGAACGAGCCGTTTTCTCTTCGTTCTTTCCGGATTTGAAAAGAATGGAAAATGGTTTACTGGGCCACGACCTTACCAACGTACAAGAGAGACATTGTGCAAGAAACTACGAACGGGTTTATCTTATAATATACTAGGTATAAAATGCGATCTCCGCTCGAATTCCTACGTTTCCCAAGGACAAGCACAGTAAACTTCGGTTATCCGCCAACCCAAGAAAAAAAGAGGTACGTTCTTTTTCTTTCCTTTGATATTTATATATATATATATATAAATAAGAAAGTTCAAAAGGGAGCCAACTTTTTTTCTTTTCTTTTTTGATTCTTTTCGCTCTTGTGTGGTTCCTTTTCGCGTGATCTGCGTGTAGGCGAAGGATTGGGTCGTGAAACGGCCCAATTGAAGAGCAGGCCTCGGATTCAGTGAAAAATCTCTATCTTCGTTCAAACCCGTACAGCAAAATTTTGTGTAAAGATGGTAGTGGTTGAATTTCCGGTGGACTAGTGACAGAACGCTGTAGCTGGCCAGCTAGCGGAGCCGTGCCAGCTCGCTACTGATCCGCGGTGCAAGAGAAAAAATGTATTCAATAACGAGATAAAAATTTCTATGCGTATCTGCCGTTAGGCTTAATTTGGTTTTGCTGAGGACGAAAAAGGAACGATGATTCCAATGGGCTATTCAAGTCGAATATACGGTTGATTCTGTGGCGATTTTTTATTCTCTCGGGTGGTGATGGTCACAGATAGGAAGAAAGATATCCGAATGAAGCCAGTTCTGAACGAATTCTCCTTCGGTCACGGCGTGGATGGTCCAGGATACGTTTGTTCGGAGACTAAAATGGGAGAGAGAAGGGGAAGAACCAAAGTAGAAATCGTAAGGTTACAGAAAATGACGATCTCCTAATATCCTTTGAACACGAGAAATTGCAGCGTTTGAAAGGATATTAGAAGACGACGACGAAGATTCGGGCGAGGGCTTAAAGGAAGGTGTTCTTTTTTCTTTTTGGAAAAGGGATGATCGGGAGATACGAAGGTTGAATTATGATGGAATGTTGGCAGTTGCTGGGAAATTGATAAACAGACGATAGGCTTCTCTCCGTTCCTACACGCACGATCCCCTGCTTATTATTTTCTTCTCCTTTGAAAACACACGCACGCACACCCGACACCCACGCCTAGGAAGAAAATGAGTAATAAATGAACTATATAAGGGAAGAAGAAAAAAGAAATAAAAATATAGAACCGTATTTCTGATTTTATTGTAAATTTTTTGAGACTTTTCTTTTATAATCTTTCCTTTTTTTTTTTTTTTTTTGCTTTTCAATGATATAGGTTCTTTATTTCTTTTTCCTGATTGATTCGCCGTCGCTTTTTGCTTTTGGCTTTTCTTTCTTTATCCCTCTCCTTTTAACTTCTTTAAACTCCCGAATGATCCCTTTTTTCTAACGGGGGATCCAATCTAAATACTCAGACAAAGGACAGAGTTTTGATAAATATCAAATAAGCTTGAAAGAATATTGGCGGTTGACAGAAAAGGGGGGGGGGGGGGGGGGGGAATATAGAGTATTTATAGGCATGACAGCTTATAGCTTTGAAGAATAGTAGAAGGAAGAAAGAAGGGAGAGAGCAAAGGTATGCTGCAGTCCTAAATGTCCCCAAAAGAGAATTGAAGAGATATAATTGCGGAATGGAGAATGAGAAAGCAACGGTTTGTGAAAACCAAAGGAGCCAAATGTAAAAGATAATAGCTACAACGCGGGAAAAAAAAAGGACTCCAGTCGAGGTTGACAGCCCGAACGACGAGGTTTTTTACATACGGTAAATGCGAATTTCACAGAATGCTCCCGAGTCCCGTATTCGAACAGCGCCGAAAAAAAAAAAAAAAAAAAAAAAACTACCGCAAGAAGGGGGAAAGAATAGGAAGATGAAGAAAGAAGAATAAGGAATAAGAATAAGAACAAGAAAGAAAAAGGAAAATAAAAAAGGGCACAAAAAAAATGGAAAACCGTACAATCTGCTCCGATTAAGCAAGACGACGAAAAAATAAAAGATTTCGTGAGGTGCAAAATCACCTTTTCCCTTTGATTTTCTCCTTCAATGTGGGAAGGGCACACACTTTGTATGGGAAGGAATGCACGGACTGACAGCGAAAAGAAAAGAAAAAAAAAAAAAAAAAGGAAGAGCAGGAAAGAATATCTAAAGGGCAGAAAAAGCACTTAAATCAAAGCAGAAAAAAAAAAGAGAAGAAATAATAATAAAGAATCAAAATAAATAAATAAAATAATAAACACTGCTAATTGGGCGGTTTCTGCACTGGCGAAACCTGGCAGGGAGGAGGTGCGCTAGCAGAATTCTCTTCCCTTTTCTGCTGCTAATTGGATAAAAATATCTAAAGCTAAGGGGTGCTTGGTTGTTGTTAACTGCAACCAAAAATAAAAATAAAAATAAAAATAAAAATAAAAAATAAAAAATGAATATCTCATGGACTTCCAACGGACAAACGACCACAGAGAATAAAATAACCTTGAGAGGGTCTTAGACCGCTTACTCATAAAATAAAATAAATAAAGTGCTCCTTTAAGAAGTATCCACCGTTTTATTCACTATCACTGCTATCAATTCTAATCTGCTTCTTATTCGTCTCGTATATACTTATAATATAGACTGCTTCTAAATAGCTCTACAGCCGTTCCTTATTCTGGTCTCCCTTACCCTGGTACTCCAGCTCCTGCTGACTTTTTATTAAATTTCAGTTCTCTTTCCACGGACGATTCTGCTTGGTCTTTCGACGAATTTCTCCCCCTGGTGCAAAACACAGCTTTCCCCTTCAAGGTTCCCAGGGTATTCTTCAAGGTATAATCATGTTACTACAGCGAAAGACCTATTCCTCCTCCGTACCGTATATAATGTGCTGCTTGACTGTATACGATAGGTTCTTCGGAGGTTGTTGACACACACATGAGCGACCGGATGTGGATGTACGAAATAGTGGGGGGACTGATAAATTTTACATAGCTCCGTGGAGGGATGTGAAAGTATTGAAAAGGAATATATTGGCCATCCTGCTATATATCCACACACTCTTTATCCACAAACTTTTATGAGAGAGAGAGAGAGAGAGTGTGTGTGTGTGTGTGTATTTTATTTTTATTTTTTTTTTTTTTTTCGTTTCTCACTTCATCTTTTAACAGTCATTTTATTGATTCTTAAAAAAGAAAACCAGCGGTGACGATGTTGAGAGGGAACTTTCCGAGAAACACAGAAAATATAAGAGTGAGAGAGAGAGACACTGCCTGATCAAATGTCCTTAATAATCTTTTTTTTTTTTTTTTTCAATCCTTCCCCTGTTCCAGACATCCCCTTGAGCCTGTTAGTTGATAATCAAAAACATATGATAAATCATACAACACTAACCAAGAAGTTGTGACAGGACAGGTTCAATAATATCTATCGAAGACCTATACTTCCCACGGCAACAACAATGACTCCCAGAGAAGTGTCCTGGTCGTTTAGAACTTATCTTCCATTGATTCAACTTTTTTTTTTATAGTGGTTTCTCTTTGAGAGTTTAGCTCGGCCCTTCTCCCTTTTACAGCTGCAACGTCAATATCATTATAAGCAACAAAAAAACCGTCCACTGAGCATCAGTATTCGGCATGGGCCTAATACTATTTCGAACAGTCCCACAGTTGGCTGAAGAAAAGGATGAAAGTGATCTGCCAGCATTACCTCCGATGCTCATATTTTCTTGGTGAGTGTCCACCACTGTGCAGCTTTCGAAGAAAGTAGAATTATTATTGCTGTCCTTATTATCGCCCTCTTTCTTTTTCCGTCCATCCCTCTCAATAGTAAACGCTTGACAACAACAAGCAACCAACCTTTTTTTTTTTAGAATATTACACTAGCTTGATATCGTATCGTGCATGGGTGTTAGCACACCCTTTTTTTTTTTTTCCAACTTCCCACCATCCACTCCTAAAATTATACCCACCCACGAGATAGTAGGTTGCCAATCAACGAGCTCACTTATCTTTGCCAAACACCTTACTACCCTGCAAAATTGCGTTACCAAACGTGCTAGATCACGCACGAAACGAAGGTTTCTAATTATTCTGGCAGTTTGGGACTTGTATCAGGGACGCAGAAAGATAATCAATCTGATATTTTGGCTGGGGCTGTCTGTTTGAATCTTCGGTTGATGCTAACTCTTTCGTCTCTCTTACGGACTGTACAGATGAAGAACGAAGTGTGCAGTAAAGACTCAGCACTCGGCACAGGAAACAAATAAATGCAAAAGAGCGGAAACGCCTCTCGGCAGAGGATACGGAGCAAGCGAACGCATTTTCGTACAAATACCTACACGAGAAATCTCTACTGTCAAAATGCATCGATTGCAAAATCAATAATACTTTCATTGTTAAATCCACTTCCACCAGGAGAGAAGGCAAAGCTTTATTTTTCTTCTCGGATATTGAGGTATTATGCATGTTATATGCAGGCAATTTGGATATAGCCTCCACCCAATCAGGTCCGAGCAGTCAATTGTCACAACCAATGAGCGCGGAAGGATACGCCGGAAGGCAAAGGACGAACTTCTCTTACTTCCAAACTATTTACAGTTTGCTCGATTTTTAGTTCCTCCGTCCAAAGAGCGACTACAGCCTTTGAAGCCAGCGCAATTACACACGAGTGGCAATAAGCTAGCAGAGTTCTGGTTGTTTGTCCTAAATGCTGGTCGCTAAGCTCCAAGTAAGATCCGAAGCGGTTCCGATCTTTGTGAGAAACCGCTAATTTTTAAGCTTAAGGTCTAAGCTCTGACAGTTCCCAAAAAAAAAAAAAAAAAAAAAAAACGAACGAACTAAGAGAAGCAAGAAACCAATGGACTCATGGAACGTCTTTCGCATTTCTGAAAGTGCGCCTTCCCAAATATGCAGCAGTCGCTCCAAGTATATCGTATGTTTTTTATTACGAACATATGAAGTTGCTTTCTTTTCTCCGCATTTATTTTTATTTTCCTATTCTCCCTTCTTTTATGTTTTCATTTTCCTTGAAAAGAGAAGGAATAAGTCAATATTACTCCCTTGGAGATTGTTTCGGGTAAACACACCAAGTTTCGTTTGTTTCCGTGGCATATTCCGACCCACTTCGCAGTGTCTTCGCACTTTCCCTTTTCATTCCTATGAGTGTTGAAATTCTATTTCTCCAGCACAGAAGAGGTTAGATGGAACGCACATGAGAAAGAAAAACCAAAAAAGAAAGGAGAATGAAGCCGCCTTTTCTCCCTCCTTTACGTCTGACTTGCAAGTAAGATCGGCTGAGAGCAACCGTGCCGACCAATATCCAAGGATTATAATGAGAGCGGGCTCCGGCAAGACCTGACCGGCTGCGATTGTCGATAGGTTCATCGGCTCCAAGTTCAATCCACCCCACCCATTTCATGTCCCTATGCTCTTTTCCCTTCCCTTTTTTTCTTCCCTTCCTTTTCCACCCATTCTCCCAATATACCTCGGATTCCCTATATCTTGAAGTATCCACTCATATCCTTCTTTTTCCGCGGCTTCTTCTTTTACCTAATGGTTGAAGCCACAAAGCGAAGTGTGGAGAAGACATGTGAGGTCGGCCTTGAGGACCTGAATTAAGTCAAAGCGTCGATAGATCTGTGTGATAGTTGACAGAAAGGCAAACTAACGAGGATTAACCTAGGGTCATATTTTCGTGTCCGCCCCTTAGCTTACTTACCTGCGCGAGTCGTGTGAAAAGCCTCAGAGATCTCGCAAAATCTTGTAGGCGTTGCAGGGTTTCCCCAGCCCTTTTCGTCTCATGCTTGTTCGCTTTTATGATCTTCCTGTCTGATACAGGCTGATTTTATCCTTCTAGGTTCGTTCTCTCTTTACTAACCCATTTTGTTTGAAACCGCTTACAAGAGTATATGCCTCGGCTTTATGCCTTGAAGCTCAGTGGTAACAACGGGCAACATGGTCGATCTTTCAAAGGAGACTGGATAATGGTATTTCTACCTTCCGGGTCTTCGACTTCACGAATCTAACGAACCTGAACTTCCAGCTTGCAGTCTGTGCTTTATTTTTTTTACTTAATATTCTTATTATTACCACTTATTTATTTTAAAAAAAAAATAAATAAATAAATAAAAGGAGAAAGCTGTCTAACATTACCAAGCTAAACTCCCTGCAATTCGACTTATTCTCTTTTATCGTCCGTGAAGCCGATAGCTCTAAAAGTTTTCTTGTGCTGGGCGTGATACTTGCAGCTTGGCTGCACCGAGGATGCAGCTCTTCGCGACCATCAATCGCTTTAGCGAGCCTAAAGCGGGTCATGTGCAACTAGTTCACAATGATAATTATCTGATGGACTTTCAGTGTATCGAAAAGCTCTTCTCTTTTCTTTTCCTTTTTTTTTGACATTTTTGATAGTCAAATTTTTACCCGCGTAACTGGATGGCCTTGCACAGGCAGTTTCTTCTCCACAATTCCGTTCTCATCTCTATCCGTTAACTATTTATAATCATCTCTACTTTATTTTTTTTTTTTTTCTCGCCGTTGCACAATGAGGACTGTGAATCAACGCTATGTTTATATGGTTCTGTTTTAATCTTTACCTTCTAAATTTCGGGGTTTCTAGAGCTCATCGAATGTGTCATTCCCGAGAGGCCTTTGTCGATGCTGCATCCACGCACCAACTCCGAATCAATCTTGCGAGGAATGCTCTAGGTTCCCTTGACGGTTAGACTCTGCTTGTCAGGTTGGCAAAGTAACATTGCAATCAGGAGCATACCACCTTTTTAGGTTTAACTCCTTTTTCTTCGTGGGCAGACAGCTGTACTCTGGAAACCCTCTTTTTCCAGAGCTTCGGAAGTTGCTGACTGTTTTTTAATCGTTATTTTTGATATCCTTACTTACATGGTAATTAACAATAATTGGTTTGCCATTACATTACTACAGAACAGGTAAAGGATAAGTAAGAGAAGGACAGCCAAGAGCTTCCCGAGTCTTATCATTATGAGGATTCAGTGGTTTTGTCTGGTCCTTTCTGTGCTTCTAATCTCCTCCCCCACCCTTTTCTCCCTTTCTTCCTTTCTTTTCTCAAAGAAGGTCCCTACCACAATGTGTTGGCGCCGGCTAATCCTGCCCCACATCGACGATCTTCCAGCTTCCTTGGAATATAATAGGCATTGTTCGGCGAGCGAGGATACAGAACGCAGAACTATTCCTTTCCACTACGAAGCAGTTTTTGACAAGTAGTAATAAGACAAAGTGAGAAACTTTGAAGTACACAAAAAGTTCGAGATCACACCACGTCAGTCTCACACGGGAGAGCCTGTTCCCCTCTCTGATCAGTGTTTTTTTTTTTTTTTTTTCGGTTACACGTCTATCTTCAACGGCATTTTATCAGACTGCAAAAGGGAATCTTATCTGAACAGAATTATATCAAAGACCATTTTGACAATATATACAGTAAGGAACTAAACTGGCCTCCTTTCTTTTTCCCATCTAACACGGCATGTCAGCATTTTCCTTTCCTCCTGTTGGACGACATAATAATAGAGGTACACCTCGGTGTGCGCTAGTGAAACCCAGAAGAAAAATAAGAAACCTACGAACTATAACTTGGGGAAATTATAGCTCAAAAGCTGGTTGGATGTTTCGCTTTTAAAACTAGCGCTCCAGGTTTTCCTCTCTTCGTCATAGGCGACGTAGTTCTACGCATCCGTCGCACGCACATCTCGCCAACCCAACCTAAAACCACTGAGACGCACAAGGTGTGGGATGGCTGCGCTGCCCCAAGAGGAAACTTAAAAACGAGCCCTAGAAAAAAGTTTCTCTGTAAGACTTTCTGATCGTCAGGCTATAGCAGGTTTAGGCAATTCAAAAAGCCGGAAAGTAACGAGCAGAAAATCTAGGCAAATTTTGACCTTTTTTTTTGGAGCCGCCAGTTATAATTGCTTTACTGCTCTTATTATTTTCTTCTTTCCACAAAAAAAACTGCGGTTTTATTTTTGGATCTGCACTAATCAACAACCGTCGAGAAACTGAAGACTTTTCTTTTCCCTCTCGGGATTGACAGCAATTCAATCGACCTTGTTTGAAATCGCATGATTGCTGGTACAAGGGTTGTTATCTTTTTTTCCTCCTCTCTTTATTTAGCTACCATTTGAGCCTTGTTGTTGCGCGACGTTCCGATCAAACTCTCGGTTCCGCTGTCTCCACTAAGTTCGACAATGCCTGATAATGAGATTACCGACTCTTTTTTCTGGTCTTGGTAGGAGGCCGTTACTGTCTCCTGAAACCACCACCCCGAGAAGTACTAACACCGGTTAATCGCCGTTATTACCTCATATCCCTAAGTGATTTTTCGTCACTGAAGCTCAAAGTTGACATCACTTGTCACGTTAATTATCTTTACAGCAAAGAATTATTTTTCAATTTTATTTATTATTTCTCACCTTTCTCACTTCCCCTTAGACGATTATTATTGGAATTGAGGCGGGCGCTTCAGAGTCCGGATTAATTTTGACGGTTCTAGGTTAAACAATGTTCTAACTCGACCAAGCGATGCGCCCACCCGACGATCATCCTATATTTTGCCGCCCTCGTGATGGTTTATTCGGACCCTTTTTTGTTAGCGGGTCAGTAATGTCGATCATTTACGCTTTAGCTTAGCCCGATTTATAACTTTTTCAGAACCAAGTTTCAAACTCTAGTTAACTGGTCAGTGTTTACTACGCTTCTGGACAAGCCAATGGAAAAGTCCAATTGAGATTTGTTTCTCCTGCTATCTCTTTTCACGATGGACGCAAATGTGTTGAGGCGCAAAACATTGTTCTGGCTCTTTTTTCAGCTTTTTTGTTGATATAAAAAAACTAGAGAAATGGTAGACTTTTATATGGTAAGTGTAATCATTGATTTCTCGTGCATTGTCTTTATCAATTCATCTTATCCCACGCCTTTTTCAAAGTAACATGACGATTACTGAACTTCGAAAACGCATGATCTCGTCTTGTTCACAAAGACGACTCACCTTGAATTGAGAAACGAAAAAAAAAGTTTTTTTGGCAAGATGCATTTATGTCCGAATCTAATTCCACAGATCTTCTTCACAAAAGGAAAACCCTTCAACTTTCCATCCAATTGCAAGCACACAACTCTTTCAGCGATGGGGGCAAATCTTATTGCCCCAGTTTGCTCTGCGCGAAGCTACATCCACTTCAAGGACATGGGAAGCAATGATTGCCTGCTTTGCAGCTACATTAGCCCAACGCCACCGCTACCACCTTTGGGGAATCCCACGAAAAAGGCGGCTTTCAATTTTACTGATGCCATGCGATGCAGCAGTAGTGCCATCGACAATAGCACCGCCTGCCTGTGGGGTAGAGGAGGCGATGATACCATCCATTGTCGTTTTCTTACTCCAATACGAAGATTCTTTCTTTTCTTTTTTTCCATTGCATTGCAAAGCCTGGTGCGAGATCGAAGGCTCGGTTCAGAAGAAAAGTTGCCTTTTAACCGCTTCTCGCCTTTCCTGTCCTTCCCACCTGACATCCGTCTGGTCCATGACCTTTGGATGTGGTTCCCTTTGCTCGAGGAAGCATTAGGCATTGAACATCAAGCCGATGGGCTCGATCCCCTCCGGAATCTTACGGCCCTCCACTTCACTTCTTGGGGAGTCTATCATTAACCATATATGATTAAGGCAGTACGGCCTTCTCGGACCGCCCCAACTATCGAAAAAATTGGCGCCGGTGGGTTGCAATAGAAAAAAAAAAAAAAAACAGGCTTTTTAGCTCGACCTCTGCTATTGCTCGCACCGCAGGATTGTCTTCTTTTCTTTCCTTTTTTTTTCCTTGATTTATATCCTCCTTTAACTTTTTAGAGTTGGTCCTCGCAGTCTCTTCCTGTTTGGCTACCGATCGTCGCTTCCACACCGAGATCCAGACATCCCAGAGGGCACAGAAGCAAGCATCCCCACAGGAAAGAGCAGAGAAAAGAAGGTACGAGCTAGCTTCTCTCGCAAGAACCTCCTTTGAGTGTTAGTTACGCTTACCTAACTGCCTATCGGTATTGCAGGTGGGTAATGTCTCTTCTCAATTTTAGTCCAACGAAAGCATTCTTCCTATCCTATCATTTTTTCGATCTATCTGGCGATATTATATCATCCACTAGAGATTTTTCCTATGCGATTTACCACCACTACTCTAAAACAGATCGGAGCAAACTTCAAAACGAATAATCCAGCAATCAATGATCACGAGTAGCCCGGTTGATTGACCGCTATGAAAATTGTCATATGAACCATGATCTCATTCTAGGATACGAGAGAAAGCGTCCTAGAGGGGATGTTTTGTTTACAAACCGCTTTTCTAGATCGCGATCGTATCTTTTCGTTTCTCCAGCGGAAGGCGTTTTCCCCGTTTTGCAAAGCGCAAAGAGGGTAGGAGGATAGGAAAAAAAATATATGATTTTTAATCTCAAAGAAGGGTCTAGCCAGAAGTAGGCAGGGAAAAAATTCCTTGGTCTAGAGGTAAGGACGAATGTAGGTGAAAGGGAAAAAAAATGCCCAACGAATTACATGGTAAGCACGAAATGGTCCTGCAAAACACCGTGAAGAGCCCTCCCATCTTTTGAGAGCTATGCATGGGCCAATTGCACAGACATTACCCGGCAGCAGCCGGGACATGCAAAAGGATTCGGTGACCTTAACCCCCACTATCATTTGCTCATGTCAGCTTTCCAAGCTTCTACCCTCTATCATAGCGTAATTTTATGCAATATTACATCGAAATATACCTTGTTTTCGAACAGGTACAGCTTCCATCCCCAGCTCAGCAATACATCGAATGAAAACAGGGTAAAGATTATAAACAAGTTTCTCTGATGTACTAATACAGTATCCTCCACACTTGTCAAATCCATCCCTTCTTTTTTTTTTTTCTGATGACTCGCGTAATATAGCAGTTCTTCTCTATTCCCTGTCGGAAAAACGGTTCTTTTTGATCAAATTGCATATACCCCACGAGTTATACGTTTATTCGTTTATATTGGTTTCGTTATCGATAAGAATTTTAAAAAACAAAGACCAGCAAAGCAATCCTTGTATTTGGATGAAGCAATATATATATATATACATACATACTTACATATCAAGTCAAGCAATAAAATAAAATAAAAGCCACTTTAAGGAACTGGTGAATTAAGTAAAAAGTGAACGTGAAAAAAAAAAAAAAAAAAAAACGATCCTTATTGTTTATTGGACACGGACCTTTCTTCTACCCTAAGATAGAAGAACCTGGACCAGGTGGTGTTTGTATTAATCGAAGCCGTATCTAGAAATTTGCCACCCCGATGCAGACCAGCGTCCGTGCGTTATAAAATGTGCACGGAGTAGTAAAAGTTAAAAAACAAGAACGGTTTTTTTTTTGGTGACGGCGACGTGCTTTTTAATTTTCCGTGATTTTGACGACAACCGCGATTTTTAGAATTGCAATAACAATTATATCCAGCAGAAATCGAGGTTTTGAGATTTATATTTTATACAAATTGATAAATGGATATTATATATTTCGTTATCATATATGTTTATTATTAGACTCCAATATAACCTATATATCATGAGAGCATTATACTGTAAATGCATTGCATTGATCAAAGCCAGTCCGCGTTCGTTGAGACCGATCAATGCGCTCGAGGATCTCGTTTTTAGGGCTGAACAAAAACAAAAGAACATGCAAATGTCAAACCCGCTCAAACAACCTCTGTATAGCATAAAAGAAAAAAAAGAAAAGAAAAAAGTGGCGCTTCGTAACCGCTCATATGCAAACCGATACCGGTAAAACCATTTTGAAGTACGGTATAATACATACAAGAGGACATTATAGCTTGCCCGTCACGACCGAGCAAAGCTTTGGACAAATGATACAAAATTGCGTGAGACTTTTGGTGGTATCATGTTACCTAAATCTAGCAGTATATCTTTTACGATATTGATATCCAATAAATTTAATATTAAACGTACGACTCTTCTAGTAAAGCGAATTAGGATAGTTTGGCTTGCGGTATATAGCTGAATATTAAGCACGTTTGACTTAATCAAAACGAGCATCGATGGTCTCATATTTCATCCGCTCAATGACAATTGAAAACACGAGTACTCTGCAGAATATCATTACCCGCAAGAAATACAACATGTCATGCCTATCCATAGCTAGTTGACATGAGAAACAACATTCCTTGATATTATCCGAAAAAGAATAGACTATACATTAGTCAAAGCATTATAAATCCCCAAATTCTCACGCGTGATTGAATATGAGTTACTGAATGAAAGGAGCCTGTTTTGAAAGGATATTTTGCACGAAATAGTAGAATGATTATATTCAAGACACTCTTAACGTTAACGAGAATATATGTGAACCTTATGGCCTCATGGAATAATGTATAACGGGTGTGGGAGTGGAAGAGTGAGGTAGGTCTCGGACCGCCGCGGGTAGTGTAAGCATATATGTATCAACCTAGAAGATTCAGAGCTCATATCGGAAATCCCGGGGATCTATGAATAATATATCAGACGATATCTATCGATAGTGCTACGAGTACGTATGCTCAAAAAATATATTTAATGGTATGATTTAAAATCTAAAACAACGATACATTTATTATATATTACACGAAAAAGCGCTAAGTGCGATAGGCTAAGTAATTAATCAGCTCGCAGCTCGGAGAGCGCAACGTTGGGAAAGGAAACCCTGGTTACCACAAAAACTGATATGATCTAAAAAGCGGAAGGTATATATAAAATCAAAGTAATTACAGGGTGGTGCTTTTCATGAATTCATGATGGGTTCCCGGTATCAAAAAAACTAACTATTCTCTATTTCATGAAATCGGAAGCGAATGGTATGACACGAACAGGGTTGAAAGGGATAGAAATAAAGAAGAAGGCCATATACAAATGCGTCTCGATTATAGGCGAGCCCGGTTTAACGGTGCAAGATAGAGAGGGCCATCGAGGAATGTCTGGTGGAAAGGTTTTATTTAAAAAAAAGGAAAGGAAAGCAAATCTTCAACGCCCAGTCCTTCTAAATATTCTAAAGAAGTTTTACGCGAAAATAGGTGAAGGGAAAGAGAACATAATACGTATCTTACAAGAACCAAAAGGAGAACAAGCAAAAAGGAATGAAAGTCACATTTGAAAGAGACCAAAAAACACAGGGATATTAGGCTACAAGGGAGACAGGAGGGAATTGAGGAAACACCAGTGTCACAAAACAATAAAGTCGTAAAAATATGCATGCTTAAAAGGAAGTTGGTATGTCGAAACGGATGAGAGCGGAAGCTGAGAGACATTCGCTTTTTTTTTTTTTTTGGTTCTTAGTTTTTATGTTTCTCCGGCGGCGTCAGGAGTGCTTCTCCAAAGTGGGTCTTGTCGATAGCGAGGATCCACTCGCTCATCTCTTTGTCGTTCCTCGTGGCTACCAGGTAAGTGTTATGCGGCGCGTAGATTGCGAACACGAACCTGCGGCCTTCGAGAAGTTTTGCTACCTGAGGTTCGTGGTCGATACGGCAGTGCGTTAGGTTGATCGCGTGCAGCTCGTCTCCATCCGGCACGGAATGGACGTATAGGTACGGCTTCCGAAGTTCGAGGTACCTCTTATTCCATTTCGAGTTGGCTTCGTCCGGGAAAAGCACGTAGCCAGCCTTCAGAAGCTCCTTACTGCAAAACCGGGGTGTTAGGGCATTTTCAAAGAGTTTAAAATAGTCTTTTGCTAAGGGATAATCTTAGTGAGGAGAAAAAGTTACGTTTTCATGACCTGCGAAACCTCGGCGATCAGGCGAGGTGGGGAACCATCTGTGTTTTCTGCGAAAGCTGCACCATTGAGCGGTGGTTCGCAATTCTGGTTTACTAGGATTACCTGCATTCCAAAAAGTTAAAACCGTGAGAAGGCAGAGAAAACTATTTTTACTTGAGCAATTCTCCATCAGAAAAGCTTACCTCTCCAGGGTCCTTCGATGTGGGCCACCACTCTAGGAACTTCTTCAGTATCGACTGCTGCTCATCATCGTCCTTTTCTGTAGGGGCCGGTGACACGCTATGTACTGGTGTGGTTCGAGTGCTAAGGAATCCCTTAACGGCTTCTACTTCCGCGGATTGCATCCGCTTTTTTCGGGCACCAAAAAATCGCGCACCACTGAGACGCTCGAGGCGACCAGAACCCAAGATATTCCTCTCCTTTTACGTATCTCTGATTGGTGTTCATCCGCCATAGATCTCCGGCCCGTCGTGCAACTGCAGGCCTGATGACTATCTGGAAGTTCCCAACTGCTGCATGAACCGTACGCACCGCATTCCATATCTGCATGAATTTTGATGGCGATCTAATTAACCGCGATTGAACTTGCAGCGCGAGATCCATCGTAAACTTCATAGGCTCTGAAAGGCGATCAGAAACAACCTCCCAATTGACCGTGACCTGAACGCGGTAGTTCGGAGCCGTCGTCCGGTCCAATATCAGCGCATTGTGAAGGCTAGAGTCCACTGAGCTAACACCGCTATCGAGCTCGATCCATCCGGCTTTTCTTAATACTCGGACCTTGACAATATTCAAAGAAATCTCTCTCGACCGGTTCGTATCTGTCGTGTGGCCATTCGAGTCCAATAACTGCACATTGCCCGCCTTAACGTTCAAGATATCCTTCCATGTGAAAGCGTCACCTGAACTGTGCGACAGATAGATGAGAATCCTCCTCTGTATTCCCTGGTGAAGCTGGAACGCGCCAACGTCGGTCATGCTATGCTGCAGGACTTCGACTGGCAAGTAATCGCCGGATTCTGATAGCTCCAATATTTGTACCTTTGAGGATACGTCGTGCCTTTCTTCGGTATAGAACTCCGATTCAGCAAGTCGCGCCTTACGCTTCTTCTTGTTTGGGTGATTGCCATCATCACGCATTTCGTCCCAGCTCATCAGTTTTTCCAGATGGATCGACGATATCTTCGCAAACACCGCAATCCGCAGCATCGAGTTTCTAAGGCGGGCGTTGAGAGGAGCGCTCATGGTATGAGTGCTCTCGAAATTAATCGGTCCTTCGTCGAAATCGCTTATCTTGTTCGTCGTAGTGGTGGCTGATAAGCCTGGAATGTAGATTTGAGCGTGTACCTCCGTGCCTTCTCTCTCCGCAAAGCCGTGGATGTAGTGCATCACCACATTAAAGCTGACAGTCCCACGCGGTACCTCCGTTGAGGATGGTTCTAGAGATGCTTTGATTATACCAACAACGCTACATGTGTGCGGTGATATGAGCTCCAGCTCAAACTCCTGACTTCTTGACTCAAGGACAGGCGCAAGCGGAACATCGGTATCTCCTATGAGAGTATACTGTGGCAGTACTTGATCTGAGAATGGGTCACTCAGTCGAAATGCTACTTAGGGCGGTTAGTATTCTAATATAGCTTTCTCTCGAGGATTTGAAGAAAGATATAAGGAACTTACCTGTAGATACTCAGGCCTGTCAAGGTATTGATACATCTGTCTCATTTGCCGCACG
Organism: Pezizomycotina sp. ARF18; assembly: GCA_002224055.1. Taxonomy (NCBI): domain Eukaryota; kingdom Fungi; phylum Ascomycota; species Pezizomycotina sp. ARF18. The sequence goes on from AZLU01000045.1 coordinate 58,296, forward strand.
CGATTCTGAAGCTTCTCTATCGACCAGAGATGGATTTAGATTGTCTTTGAAGTCCATCACGCGAACCCCAACGCAAGGCTTCGGCGCCGATTCTAGAAACTCGTCGTCTTCAGTGTTTACATCGTTGAGGAACAAATCGTACGAGGAATAAGAGTGTGCCCAACGTCGACAGCCGTGAACTGGAAGAATACGCTCTTCTCCATTTCGATGCTCATAATCTGCGCCTCTTTCAATGTCGCAGCGTGTTGTAGAACCGATTCGGCCATTCGCACGTAGTTCCGTCGCCTCCATAGCTCCACCACATACCGCGCTAAAGTCTTCTCTCGTTTCGTGAGCAAGTCCTTCCTCGGTTCGCGATTTTGACCCTTTGGCGATAGCGCTAATTCCTCCATCTTGGACTCCAACTCAATACGCTTCTGCTCGAATTCCCTCTTCTGCTCTTCCAGCTGCTGTTGCATCTCTTTCTTGGCAGATGCAAGCTGTTCCTCCATCTTCGCCTTCTCTGCCTTGATTTCTCTATTTCCACATTGGCTTCCTCCGCAGCTTTCAGTCTTTCCTGAAATTCCTCTTTTTGAGTTTCGAGCTGTGTTTGCATCTCCTCCCTGAGCTGCTTTAATTGCTCTTCCTGTTCAACTCGCTGTGGGGTCGATGGCACGGTGATGGCAGTGTCGAGGGATAAGTCGTCGAAAGTAGCTGTGGACGCATATTTCTCCCGCCCTCCGGCGAACGAGCCAACCGATTCTGTGTCGTCATCCTCAAACCGGCCTTTCCTTGCCTTTTCTACAACCTTTTGCATCTCATCGAAGATAGCCTCCAGTTCCTCGCCCGACATATCTTTTATCTTCTCTTCCCCGAGAAAGCCCTTTACAGCTTCCCTGGCGGCAAACGACCATTCGTCGTCTCGATTACCGCCAGCAAATGGCGCCGGAGAATCCGGCCGGCTACTGTCTACGTCTGAGAGCTCATTAAACCCATTGCTCTGCCGGTGCTCGCGATCAGGCGAGGCCATTGCAGCAGCGGTTATAGAATGACGGAGCTTATCCCTTTCAGCTCGAGCTTCCTGTGGGTGGTTAAACCTAAAGATATGGAAATCGCCCAGGATTACACGGTAACCAGTTCTCAGGCGCCTGGAGCCTTCGAGCCGTATACCATTGACCATCACCGCGGCACCTTCTGTCGGAATAAGCGTGACAACTCCGTCGTTGTTCTCGAATCGGCAGTGATCTTGCAGAATTTTGGCACCATTCAGTCGGATCTGGGCGGTGGTCGAGGTTTCTACGTTACCGACATGTGTCGTTCCAGGTTTAATGTTATAAACTAGACATTCAGCTAGCAACGGGTCGTCACTGAAGGAAGATAAGTTTAGTTCACTAACAACGAATGTAATCGTGTAGATTCGATTTCTTACCTCAAATTTACCAAGTGCGGTATCCGCTTTGGCATACTCATGCCTATGAAATCCTTTTCAATGCTAATACCGAGCTCTTCCAGAGCAGCCTCGCGTTCTTTCTGGATCTGCTGTGTTTTCTCGAGACGCTCCTCCCAGGTCTGATTCATTTCTGTTAGAAGTTTTTCGGAGGCACCCAACTGCTCCGCAATTTCAGCTTTTGAAACCTTCCGTACGCTGCCATCCTGAGCCGTAATCGTAACGATCTGCTTTTCCAGAGGCGTTCCTTCTGCGTAATGTTCCTCTTCGGGTGCACCACCGCCGGAAAGCTTCGCACGCAACTGCGCCAATTCTTCTTTAAGCTCGCGGATCATTCTCGCGTTCGGATCTTCGTTCACAACGGCGTGATTCTTGATGCGTTTCGCAGAATCGGCGTAGCGGAGAGTCGATAATGTTTCGTCCCAATTAATATCAGCCGGCGATATGGCGGCAATCATAGCGGTCATACTGTTGCCACCTAACGAGTCCTTCAACAGCCACGTAAGAACGGAGTCTCGATACGGGACGACATTTTCCTTTTTCTTTTCCTGATGACAAGTCTGCAGCGCCGCAATAACTCGACCCAAAGTTGATAGAGATCTATTGATCTCAGCTCCCTCTTTCAGACGGGCACCTGTTGCGCCAGTGGAAGTTGCTCGTTCGGAACCTGCTAGATCGACCAAACTAATCCGGAAACTTCTCCGTGTCCATATTCGTTTCCGAGTCGTGCCGCTTTTGCGTTAGCGTCAAAGTAAACACCGCATGCGATCGACTGGAGGTTTCGTTCATGTTTGTCGCAGCCACCGTTCTTGCCTATCACGATCATTTGCCAATAAACATTTAGCATAATGACAAGAAGATCACCAGATCACGAGGCATGTATCACCTTGTTTCCTTCATCCATGAGGTTTTCGATTTCACGGAAGGAGCCGACGACGAGCTTCGCAAGGTCTTCAACGTACGGTCCCAGCGAAGGATGTTCTCGAACTTTTAATGCGCCTTTCGTCGTAGGATTTAAGAGATCTCGTACACGTTCTAGTTGAGCCTATCGATTAGTATAGAGTCAATCCGGTTATCAGACGGATATTGGTCTGTGATTACCATTGTAAATCTCCAGGTAAGATACCTCCACAGTACATTTGAGACTCGGATCCTCTTGGACCTTGGCGCTACAAATATTCAAATTATTAGCTTCATTCCTTATCAAGTCGTAACAAGGACGCTTCTGATAACCCACATTCGCTCAAACATATTCGCACAAATCTTTGGTATAATACCGACTTCTTCGCCGTACCCCATCTAGACCAGTATCAAGGTGAAAAAAATGTTAGATTGAGCCAATCTACCCCAAAGCGTTCTGAGAAATAGCCAGTCGCCTACCATAGAATAACTTTTTCCGGAACCGGTCCTGTCCGTAAGCGAAAATACAGTTATTGTAGCCTTGAAGCATTATCAAGTAAGGGGCCTCCAAGATCTTCGAAGAGGTTGTCTTGTCCGGCGTAGTTTGGATCTGCGCGGCTGAAGGACCAGTAGGAACGGTCGAAATTGAAAACCTTGGGCCCTTCCGCCTTTGCGGGGGTTCCCTTTCGCGGCGCGTTGTTTTCGGCATTCGCGGCAGCGATAAAATCGTCTGCGATCCCTTCATTTGGACGATACATTTTGCTTTGCGTTCCTTTTCTGTAAATCCGCAGCATCCATAGCTACCAAGTTAGTGATACTCCGGCCATCTTTAGCGCTCGTCGCTAAAATAAAGCAGACGAGTTGCCGCAATTTCTCTCCTTTTTGTTGCTTTTTTTCTCTTGAAGGGCACATCTATCAACCATGAGTCGAGCACAGCTGGCTTCGCAAGGCTTCTGCCATGTCTTTGAAAGCGCGCAGAGTAGCGACAAAAGCCAAATAACAGTGCCTCGTACCTCGATTATTGAAGGGTCGCACTCGAACGACGACTTTAATGTTTCCAGCCGACATGGCGGCGACGGTTTCTGGTTCCTTTCTCGGCTTTGTCCTTTAGAGATCCGTTCGGAGCCTCCTCTTATCGTACAAAAGGGTCAAATATAGAAGGCGGATCCTCGGCGCTACTCGTAGTTAACTGTTTTTGTTCGCTCCGTTTCGCTAGGTGCTGAGATTAACAGAAATGATCAAGGCTTCTGAATGAACGAGATGAAACCGAGCTCCAGGAAGACGCGTTCTGTAGCTGATGAATGACGTGTATGATATGACGGTGCTTTCGAATTTAATCTATTCGACACAAAAATCGCGAGGAAAAATGACACGAACGAACTGAAACCCAAGGCAGATTATTTAACGAGAGAGATAGACGAACGCCCTGAAAAAAAAAATGAACAGTATGATATTTACGAGAAGACTTTTCTAGGCATGAGCTTCGTAAGTGCTGCTGGACATGACCCGAAGAGTCTGAATAGAGTCAGTATCAGTAGATAAAGGTACGGGTTATCGTCAAGGGGAGGCAGTAGTGTTGTTGAGGATTTTTTGGATTAAATTTCTATGGGGGGAAGAGGGAAAGGGCGAGGGAACAGAAGAGGAAGAGGGAGAGGAAAAAGAAAGAAAAAAGGGCAAAATCGGCGGTTGAGATGAAATTTGCTGCAAGGTGAGGCGCATGCAACACCTTGAGGGGGAAACTAATACAAGTTAAACTTATCGGGGCAACTGCCACTATTCAGGGTTCGGAGTAAAATTTATAAAGGTACCTCGGTAGTAAATACCGCATGGATGTACATGTTTCAGTTTTGCCCGCCCAAAAAAAGGTACCGAAAATATATTCACCATGAACAGAAGTGATGAACGGTCACCGCAGAGCAAGTTATAATAGACTATTCATTACTAGGAATGAATCGCAAAAAGAAAAAAAAAAAAAGAAAGAGGAATGTCGTAAATTGGTGTGGGGTGCGTATATCGTTGAATACCAAACGCGGCAAGGGCTTTCGGATCAGATGATGAAATTACCACACGTGTATCCTTAGTTTTCACCACAGTAAAGTGTCAAAAATTCCTGAGGGGACAATATATATATTCACACTTTGTCCTCGAATGCAAAAGCTCATGTGTACAGTCTGATAGGAGGAGCTAGTTATAAAGTACACAGTTATAAAGTACACGATACTTTTCACAGCTGCATAGTCTTGGCCGATTCAGAAATAAACGTTAGTAATGAGCAGTTAGCTTGGAAATCTTTGATCGTCATTGTTTCAAGTTCTCGATAATGGGACGATCTGTGAGATCATGGCGCTTTGTCATATCACTCTTTCGCGATAGCAACTATGTAAATCCCCATAATGATATTTTGTATGATCTATTGAAACTAGTGAGCAAACCAATCCCGTACGAGGAGGAAGAGTATGCGCCTAAAAGAGAATATTCCTCATCCTGAAGACTTCGGTTATCAATGTTAACCGCTATTAGACGCTTCTTGCTGCATATGACCGAGGAGGTTGATCGAATTAATGCATGCTTTTGGAGAGAAAGGCTCGGCTCGCGGTGGTATACAAGTCATATTTATCCAGTATTGATCAGGGCGTTATGCCGTATCCATCTTATCGTCTTCGTCTTGCTTCTTGTCCTTGTCTTCAGACCTGTCCTTCCCAAGGAGTGGCGTGCTTTCGTCTTCTTCCTTGACACTTCCGAGAGCTTCGATGCCCGCCTCTGCCTTCTCCTTGGCTTCCCTTTCCTTCCTTTCTTTCTCCTGACGGGCATTTTCGTCCTCCAAACTCATCCGCAGAGCAAGGGCCAGCTCCGGATCCAGATGAGGGTCGACTCCGAACTCAAATCCACCGGCGCGGCTGCTTCCACCTCCAATCTCATCCCCTCCCTCACCTCCACCTCCCATGCCACCGTCTTCGCCTAAGATCGGTGTAGTGACAAGCTGATCACTGAGCAGATGAGGGCCAGGAGGGATCGTAGCGATATGGGAATTCTCGGAGGAGTTGATATTCTCGATGAAAGCATTTAGTTTCGAAGTGTTCTGGTCTGTCTCGCCAAAGTTCACAAGTCCACGGCTATATTGTTCTTCTTCAGCTTCTTAGCGAGCTTTACGAGGTCCTTTTCGCTCTCCTGTATGGGCGATCCCACGAAAGCAATTATCCGTTGTCGTTGTGACTTGTTCTGACGGTGCTTCAAGGCGAGCTGTATCGAAGAAGAGAGATGCGAGAGAAAAAAACGGGTTAGTTTCAAGTTAGTTATATAATTTACATGGGAATCGTATTGACGTACACCTGCAACCTGAAGACCAACGGCAAGATGGCTGTTTCCCCCTATCTTCGTGTTATGAAGCCCAGCAGTATTTTTCCAAAGTCGGTCGTTAACGTAACCAGCACCTCTGGCCCTTTGCCGCCCATAGACATTAGCCCCACCGAGGACTCGGGTTTGCTTGGACTTTGGCGGAGAAGATAAGGTGACGGCATCGCTTGAGCTTCGAAGCGGGTGGGTCTGAAAATATCACGAAAAGTACGTAAGCCTTCGAAGTCCGATAAAAGTGGCCGCAGAAATGCGCGGGAGACATGTGAAAAAACCAACATACGTATAGTCGCCATTTCTACTGCTCTCGCTATTGTCTACTCTATAAGATACCGACGTGGTTAGCGGTTAGTGTTCTCACTGAGCATTACACATACAGATGCGCGTCTCATTCAAACGAAGTAGAGAAATTTGACAAACATGATCATAGTAGCTTCCAAAACCATCTTGTCAGGCGGTTCGTCGGTGTACGAGCTTGAGGGTCTCTATGAATATCAAAGGTATACAAAAAAAAAAAAAAGTAGAGGGTTGGTTTATGAGGGTGATCTTGGTGATTGTGGGGATTTGAAAGATGGAGAAGAAAGGTGAACGATTTGTGGTTACCAGCTCTGCAGAGAGGAGCTCATTAAGGTGGAACTAGGAACCGCCAAGGGTAAGGCTTGAAATGCCAAGACCATGACTAATCGGGAAAGAAGTGGCGGGAGGCTAAGCCAAAGTGGCTTTTTTTATTTTTTTTTTTTATTTATATTTTTTCTTTCTTTTTTTTTAAACTGCCGAAGGGGCTTTGTTTTGATACTTCCAAAACGCGTAACCTCAACCGCCAAAAGAAAATCAACAAAAACCACAACAACAGAAAACTTTAGGCAAGTTCCTTCTCTTCTTCCTTGATATCACAATCCGACGAACTTCGCGCCATCTTCACGAGATCGAGCAGTCTACCATCTTCGAGATACCCAAATACCTCTCATTCAAGAATCAGTACCTATAGAACTACGCTCGGCTTAACTTTTTTTTTTTTTTTTCGGGAGAAATATCATTTCAATTGAGGAAAGGTCGCGAAGATGCCGCCAGTTAAGAAAGCGAAAAAACCCGCCCAACAACCATCATCTCCCGAAGGCTCAGTGAAAGCACCTGCAGAGTCGTCAATGGCGCTGGTTAAGGTAGAGGATTCAGTAACGGATTCCGAAGAGAATGCGTGCTCCCACTCGAGAGTTATGATAAATACACCGCAGAAAACCCCAAGGAAGCAGAAAGTTGGAGGAATATCACAACCGCAGAAAAATGCCATGATTGAAAATCTCAAGTTGGAGAGTAAGTGGAAATGAACGTTTCTTTTGCTGAAATACATAAGGAGGCTGAAAGTTTGACGTGCCTGTGTTTCGTATAGTTGCCGAACGATCACGTCGACTCCGCGCGAGATATACTACACAAGCTCAATATCTGCGCCAGCAGATTGAATGGAGGATCGACCGAGTGCCAATCAAACTCAGGAACATGACTATGGGCGAATTACTCGACCAGTTTGCGAATACATCCTCATACCACGGGAGGAATCAGGCAATAGGCGTTGTCAACGAAGTCAAGAGGCTCAGGTACGGATTGCAGTCTATCTATCACAAATAAAACGTTTCAATTTCTAATATGACTTTCTTACGAGTGAAACAGCTCAGGTACAGGAACGACGATTGAGAAAGAGAATGCTCCTATAGTAGTGGCAAAGAAGAGACCAGGTAAAACCGGTCCTATTCCTGCTGCACCAGGTACGTGATTTTTTTATCCTTTAGCCTTTTACGTTTTTTTTTTCCGGCGCTGTATTGTCGCACAAATGAAAAAAGTATCTAATTATTTCCTATCGGAATATATAGTGGCTTCGCCTCAGAAGCGGATGCACAAAGCTTTGTCTCCCCTACGTCAACTCCCACAACAGCAGGTCAAATCTCAATCACAGAGTACACGGCCTCTGTCTCCCGTAAAAAAGAGTTCACCTCCCGGTAAGGTCAAGAGGCTGGTCGTTGCGAAAAAGGATAAGAAGGCGGCAGTACCAAGCAGTCCTACAAAGACCGCTCCGCGACGTCGTGCTGGGCCGCTGCTGGTAACCATCGCCTTAGCAACGCAACCGATACGACAAGCAACTCGAGCGCATACGCCTCGACTGCTTCGAAACGTATGGTCAAAACCGTGAAGAGCAACGGAAGCTTTAAAGAAAACAACGACGATGGCCCGACCTTCAACAGCTCGCGGACCGCCCTGAAAAGACATCATCTAGCAAGGTTACAAAGGCTGCAGCTACAAGGAAGGCCGCGGCATCAAGCACGACAGCAGCCGGAGCTGGGCGCAAGCGTGTGCTTAGATCTAAGAAATGATTTTTTTTTTCTCATTCATTTCTGTTTTCTCCTTCGTGGCACTACAAACTTAATACCAAGTGTTTGTCTACCTTCTTTCACAGGGAATTGTTTCAATGGGCATGGTGCTTTGGCTTAATATTTCGCTGCTTTTTTTTTTTTCCTTTCCTCTCCCTCTTCCTTTTTCTATAATTATTTTTCGTGCCAAAGGGAAATGGAGTTTCTGATTTTTTTTTTTTTTTTTTTTTTTTGTTTTTTCTGTAATTGCATCGTCGCTTACGTTACCATTGATATCTAACGGCTCTGGAGAGGTTGTTATAGTACTTCTTTTCGTGTACATGTATTATCATTAGAAGAGTTTTCCTACTCAGTAAGTGGAGCTGTGGTATGAGATATGAGTTCCGACTGGGGTCTGAATATACTTTGTTGAGAAAAAAATAAATAACTAGCGTAAATCCGATTTCAGTAAACATCAATACCTTCGCCAATCTTTGTAATAAAGGAGCAATCGATCATGCAGAGAAGACTTATTGCAATACTCTATATTTCTCGGGCATTCATCATTGCTGTAACCGGGGTTTAAAAATTGATATTTAAACAGTCTATGATCAGATATCTAGCTCTAGTTAGTTACTTGTCAACTTTTCTTAACAACGCTGTGAAAATCGTCGTCTCCTTTTACTTTCCCACGGAATAGCCATTTTTTTTTTTTTTTTTTAATTTTGCCTTAACGGCGCTTCCAATTCAAAATTCCCCCACAGTGAAAAGAACAACATATTCCGAATGCTCACAAGTAATAACGGCATCAACAACAGTGCACGTTGTTGGATTGTTATGTTGGAAATATATAAATCCTCCAACTGCAGCACTATAAAAGCACAGGCAACGATAAAATCTTGGGCAAAGAAAGCTAATATCGACTCCTTATCACACGTTATACCCCTTTTTTTCTCCTGCTTTGATAGGAATTGGTGTTTGATAACGGGGAACCCACAATGCTACTAAGCTTCCCCGCCCATTGTAAAGCGATCTCGAAAAGAAAAAAAAGAACCTGTGGTTATACTTCAAGGTACACCTACCACTCGAAGGAAAATCGCACAACAGGCGATATAACGGGTCGAAGGGCAATTGTAGATCTAGGTGCAACAGTTTAAACTGCAACGTGATAAAATCCACGAATTTGCTTTCCGTCTTCATTCCTCCAACAAGAGACATTTACTGCTAATCAGATACTAGTCGTTGAGCCACTCCGGCCAATCAGTCTTATCTCATAATAGGGAAGGCATTGACTCCGACGAGAAGGGGAAAGTAACGAATTGAGAGCGAACTGGGAAGAGTAAGAGACGGGGCGTGGATACACGGAACGGCCGTATTTCCTCTTCAAGCGCCTAAGAGAGCTCCCCAGTCGTAGTGTTTTTCAAATGGATCTCGACCAACATTTCCGATCCCCAAATTTTTATAAGATCCACACCCTTCTAGACTATTCTGATAGAATAGTACTGATAAGAAAAAACTGTGCGGTTTCTTCTCTTTTCTTTCTTTTTTCCCCCTTAAGGTCAACGCTGGTTGTGGTCCAAGCGCAGTTAATTGCTATGCGTTCCTCGGTCGACAACCCATAGCTCACGATCTTCAAATATCACGCAAAAGAAATTACGCTCAGGCATGGATCTTACGGTCAGGGATCAATAAAACCAAATAAAGCCTCATAAGCTCACACCGTATACAACGCAAGCCAAAAAAAAAAAAAAAAAAAAAAAAGAGGCAAAGGGGCCTTTTTCCAAAAGGTGTCAAATTGTGCGACAGAACTTCGTCAATGCAGATTACAGAACGCTCATCCCTCTTCAGCTCCGCTTCCTGCCTCGGTGTAATCAGAAAAAGAGCCATATAACCGAGCGCCGCTTTTTCCACTATTCTCGTCAAATTGGCATCCTAGTTCGCAAGCCGCGGGGAAGCAAATTTCTTCATTTCCCGACTTCCCCGGCGGCCACGGGCCCCTCTTCCGGATAAGTATATCAATCTTTGAGTGCCTTGATTTCGGCCTGATAAATCTGCATTAAAAAATTTTTTTTTCCCTTGTTCTCCTGTTCCGGAGGAAAGAAGGAGTCTTCTCAAAATATCTATTAATAATCTCTTAAATGATAATTTTAATTGGATATATTTTGGCTAAATGGCCATTAATAGGGTTTGAAATTTTCTGTTTTCTTGTCGCTTGTTTAAGTTGAAGATCTCAATAACAAAATTTTATATCATCGCGAGCTTGAGAGGATGTGCAACGCTCCTTGCGATTGGTACTTATAAAACGTTGTTATTAATGGACTTAAGCTAGTTGCGCCATTATTTCAACGATGACAATACTAGCTAAACACAACAGCCAAAAAAAAAAGGGCTCAGGTTTGGTCTTTTCAACATCACGACCTTGGAGCTCCCCAGCAATGAGGTGTTCTCGTTCTCAGCCGGACACAGCCAAGACCTCCATTCAGGAAACCTCGGCGCTTAAATAGAGTTTTCTGATTTGTTCTCGTCACCGTTCATGACGTACAAGTCAACAAAGATCCCGAAGATGTTGAGATCTCAGCACTATCTACGAAGTACCGTAACGTTATCCATGTGTTTATATATTTTCAGTTCTTCAAGGTTGGTGTTGGTTTTACGCGTGCAAGCAGGCTTCGGACCCACATGAATGCATTAACCTCAGGTCCTCACGGAAGGAAAAGTACATTTCCCAATTCGACACATTATACAGCCCCGCTTGAAAGTTCCTCTTTCCGCGTCTCGTTTAATTCTCGAATAAGAAGAGTCGGTACGTCAGCCTCATTTTTTTTTTTTTTTTTTCCTTTTTAAAAGAAAAGAAGAAAATTTAAAAAAAAATTTTTAAATAAATAAATTTATAAATAAAAAGAGGAAAAAGAAAAAAGCTCAAACACCAAGATAGATATCGCGGTGGGAAAACAGAGTAAATCGACTGCAAGAAATTGACCAAAAGAAAAACCCCAATTAATAACAATTCAAATGATT
>AZLU01000045.1:71559-106806 GCA_002224055.1 Pezizomycotina sp. ARF18
TCAAAAAAGGAAGAAAGTATTCAAATAAATCAAGAAAAAGCGAATATAGGAAAAATAATAAGAATAATATAATTATATAAACAATATCGAGCAGAGAAAAACGCGCTACGAATAGGTATTAAAAGCCTCACGTGAAATAGTGATAGATTGACTTGTATTGCAAGGTGTGAATCGATACCAAAAGCAGTATAAGTGCGTTTCCGGCTTCACCGCGATTCCCGGACGCCGACCAATCAGACAAGGCAGACACTTTCGAACTTTCCAGGCTGCCTCTTTTTTTCCCTTTTTCTTTTTTCTTTGTTTTGTTTTTTTTTTTCTTCTCTCATCGCTGCTATTTTAGAGCTTCTTTAGAAAAAGGAAAAGCTAAATTTTTTTGCTTTTTTTTTTTTTTTCTCAAAGGTTCCTTTGCTTTAACAAAAAGTGAGGCGCGGAGCAAAGGCACGGTAAAATAGCGATCCAAGCACGGAGAGAAAATTCGCTAAACAGAATTATTTCCCTTTCCTTTCGTACTGATGGAGATCGATAAAGTATAGCGACAGCACCTGGTAGCGGTTACTTAAAATAAGCAACTGATACATCGGCTCTTAAAGTGTTAAAAAAAACCATAAATAAAAATAAAGACTAAAAAGTCCTCGTGTTGATTGGGAATACTATAATCCTGAAGGAGCGGAGTTGAATGAAGGGTAATGTTGTTTGCTCAGGGTATCTTTGATTCTTAACGAATAACTCGACGTCTGGGATTTGGGCCTAACATGCTTAAGCAGTTTTACTTCCCCCTTCGATAATTGATCTAACCGGATGTGCCGTCAGTTCAGGTGCTGTTTGCATAGCGATATACTCCATTCGTATATATAATACTACACTTACTTACAGTATATCACCTTGAAAAAGGACAAAAAGAAAAAGCAAATTACCAATCAACTTTTCTCCTCTCTGTCTTTACTCCAGGCTTCCTCTTTTTCCAAAGTCGTTCCTTAGAGTACCTCTATATAGATTTCTATCAGATTTCAGCTAGTCGGATCTTCTCTGGGCCAAATATTTCCTTCCTTCCCTTTCCTACTCTCTTTCCTTCCTCTCTTTCCCTTCTCTTTCTATCTCCTCACTATTTTCATCATCTTTTCTCTCTATTTCTCACACGTTCTTTTTATTTTTAAGGGTGGGAATACCCCTGTGCCATCTTGATGATAATTAAGCGCTTTCCCCGGTCGCTGCACAGATTGTTGAGTAGTCATCCTTTCTTGCATTAAAAAGCTCTTGAATATTTTCTTTTTCTCGAGGAGGTCAAGAAAGAAAGGGAAAAAAAAGAAGGCTTGACCAAGCAGTGTATAAGAAGAAAGGAAAAAAAAAAAAAAAAAAAAAAAAAAAAAAGAAAAAGTAAAGTTTTTTTTCCTAACACCTGTGTGGGTGGGTGATTATATATTAATTATTTTTTTATTCCTCTTATAATATTGATTATTTATTTAAAATTATTTTATTTATTCTATTTTTCTTTCGGGTTACGCAACCTCTCCGTGCACATACCCACTCAACCCACAAAAACCGTCCCTTCTTCCTCCAATACCCTGACTTTCTTCCTCCTCCTTCTCCAATGAAATCAATCCTTCACAGCTTGGAATCTGTTTTTTTTAAAGAAAGAAAAAGGACGGTTCCTTTTTTTCGCTTTTTCCCTTTTACCTTTTACTGCTACTAAAAGTAAGAAAGAAAGGAAGAAATAAGAAGTCCCATTCCTTTTTAGCTTGGATCCTTTTTTTTTTTATTTTTTTTTTAACCCTCTTTTTTCTTTTTTACTTCCTCGCGTGCGACGTTCAACTCTTCGAATCAGAATTTTCTCTCCTGGCACACTCATATCCCGTGATCAGAAAGACACCAAACCAAAGATTCAGGATCTCAGAGCCTCCGCTTCCCTTCCGCCTATCAGAATACCTTGCCAACGTCCATAGGCTGCCCTCTCGCCATCACCAACGCTCGGAGCGAAACGCAAAAAAACAAAACCAGAAGAAACAACCGCTGTGTGTGTGCTCCTGCCCCTTGTATACCACAGTTGAATGAGGTGAGAAAATATCCTGAAGAAGAAGGGGGGGCGGGACGGCTGTTTTGTTTGCAACAAGCTAAAGGAAAACGGCGCTTTTTTTTTTTTTTTTTTCTTCAAGAGCCCTTTCCACGTAAAATCCCCTAAACAAAGGTCTTTTTTTTTTTTTTTTTTTTTTTTTTCTCTCTCCCTCTTTTAATCCCGTCTTTCTATTCGTCATTGCGCCCATCATTCACCCCAACCTCTCTCCACGAGAACCGAGCATCGAGGAAGAATAATATACTTTACATCGTCTATACAGGCGTAGAAGAAACAAGACCAAAAAAAAAAAAAAAACAAGACCCCAAGAAGAGATAAGCGCTTCAAAGAATTATTTCCTATAATCTTTACAACGTTTCTTCTCCTCAGAGCAAGAGCTCGTCGCCGCCCTTTTTTTTTTTTTTTTTTTTTTTTTATCGCAAAAGGGTTTCGAGTTAATCTCACTTTCATCACATTACGTTATTTCTTATTTGCAGCAAATTAAACTCTTCTTGTGTCTACCGAGTTCTGCAATTATTATTATTATTAATTGGCCTTACATTTCAAATTAATTTTGTCAAATTTCGAAGAGGAGAGGGAAAGGAAAATATAGCGAAAAATTGGAGAGGCTCCCCGACTAATCCTTTATCCTGGAAGGGGAAAAAAAAATCTATACGAATAGATCTGGTGCCGAGAAGTAAGACGATTTCCCCGATTCTACAATAATCAGCAAAATCAACCTCGAAGGAAAACACTGTTGGTCTGAGAAGATAAAAGCCTGTACATTTGTACAATCCATTCGGAAACGAAGGCGTCGGAGTGACGGAGAAAATAAAAGGACCAAATCGATAAAATTAATAGGAACTAGGTCAAATTTCCGCACCAAACAAAACACTGGGAGAAAAGGGTCCCGCTTATCGCCCTTTCACATTACCAACTTCGTTGCGCGAATCACCAGTAAATTCCATCCCCATTGGCATCTTTATAATACGCGACTTCAATCGTGGTATAGCGCAAACAACTATCTCCAACCAGAGGTAATCCCGAGACGGCCCTCGCCCTGACACGAAATTGAGCGGTCATCGCCTTCGAATCCGAGTCCTGTTTGCGATTAGTCGCGGCCAATTCCCTATTAATCGCTGACGGTATCTCATTTCGTTATAGTTGCGCACTTTCCACGAGGATCACTCGGAGGCGACATTGTGTATAATTCTCCATTCCCCTTCTGCAAGCGACTAAAAAAGTTTGAGCTTCTTTTTGAGTAATATCTCTTCATTCACTTCGCTAACGTTAATAAAGAGAATATTACCCTTTGCCTTGAGATATTCGACTTTGCAAATACTCACGACTCAATCGCCTGTCCGCGCCCATTGAAACCTTGTACTTGCGTTCTGTCATCTTGCATATCTACGTCCAATTGACATCAGCCAGCAAGGGACAAAAACTCAGGTTCGTTTAAAAAAAAAAAAAAAGAAAAAAAAAAAGCGAGTTAACTTCCTGGAAACCAACTATCCTAGTTCAAATCATCATTTTATTTTATACATAATTCCCCTTGTTTTTCCCTTCCAGAGGATCGCTTCGACAAGCAGAAAGGATTAAAAAGGGGACGCGATACGCACTCAAGGGTAGTCTTGTGAAAGCCCAACTCAAAGAGTAGCAAGTGGTTTGCCTCCAATTCTCTAGGGGGAAAACCAATTCCTGGCATACGAAGAAGAACAGAGAGAAAGAAGACATCCCGAAGGCAAAGACAGGTATTCACAAGAGCCGAGTTAGCTGAGCCGGTTCTTCCTTGTGGGCATCTGATCTGCGCGTCTATATGAGCGAAAGCCTCTTATGACGCCTCGCACAGGATATATTTTCTTCTTTCCGCCTCTTCTTTCCTTTTTTCCTGCCTACCTGTGCGCTTTCCTTGGATATCTCACTGTCTTCTTCAGTATAGTTCTTTTCGTTGTTGTGTTATTTTTATATTTTAGTCTTTCCATTTTCGTTTGCACCTGAGGTTTGCTGCGTTGTCATTTGCCAACTCATCCTCCTGCAAAAGGCTCGCGCACGCATTTCTCAGCACGGCGAAATGATTCCCCCAAAAGAAAAAAAATGACAAGTTTGTGCTAACAGATTCAGTCGGACCGAGGTACTGGGGCTCATTGTCCCCCAAATAGTCGAAAGAAAAAAAGTAAATTTTTTTTCTTATTCCGGAAAGACCGTGACGAGGGAGACTTGTCAACTCGAACATTCTGACGAATTTTCCACACGATCTGATATATCTTTTTCAGACGAAAAGGCTCGTCATAGCTATAAACTAGGTTCGGTAGGCGTGTCCTCGTTTTTTTATTCCTTTGCCCTTTCCGTTACTTACTCTCCGAAAATTATCTGCATGAAAAAAATGGGTAGACAAAATTCGGCCCGAAGAGAAGAAAGAAAAAGTCGGTTTTTCTTCTTTTTTTTTTTTTTAATACATTCAAATCGCAAAGTATTCCCCCCGACTCCTTTGTAGGGAGCAAAACAGTAACATACATATATCAGAGAGGAAGAATGACCTCGCTAAGCTTACTTTCTTTTCTCTAACTACCGTTTTTTATTTTTATTTTATGTTTTTTTATCTAGTTTGATTTATTGCCCAAAGTGGTGTGGCAGTGAAAAGATTCGCTCCGATAAATATAAAAGAGTACGAACTTTGCCATCACAGACCCTTATAAAGGAAAGATATATATGCTTTGCCTATTCTTTTTTTAAACCCCGTTTTCACGTTTTCTTCACCAAGCAGCAGCGAACGCAGCTAAAATAAAATCAAGAGGTTTAAAAAAAAATAGTCCCTTTCCCCTTTTACTTTTTAAGAATATATATCTTTATTAAACAAAAACTTGAAAAAAAAGAAAGAAAGGAAAGAAAATCAAGAGAATATCGGAGAGGTGTCTGTCAAAAAGAAAAAAAGGTATTTGAAAAAGAAAAGAATTTGTTATTTATTTGGGAGTGGAAAAAGAAAATAATCATAATAATACTCAAATAAAATAACACAATATAATTGATAGAAGCAGTAAGAGGAAAGAAAAATAAAATAAAATAAAATAACGAGAGACAGAGGGGGTGGGGAATCCCCACTGGCCAGAAAAGAGGGTGACTGATAGGTAAAACAGCGCCAGACCACCACCAGAAACAAGCAGATTTCACTTCCTTACCTCCCCCTCCTCATCCCCCTCAACCAGTCTTTCATTCAATTCACACCTTCATACTGGCGAGGGTCTCGAAGATATATACCCTCAGAGTAAGAGGAAAAAGAAAATAAAATAAACAGAGAAAAAATAAATAAATAAAATATATTCTGTTAAAATACTATAACATTTGTTTTCTTTCCTTTTTATTTTTATTTATTTAATTTTTTTTTTGTAAAGGAAAAAATTAAAATAAAATAAAGAAAGAATAAAACAAAATAAAGAGGGAAAATAAATAAATATTTATTTTCTTTTATTTTATTATTTATTTATTTCCCTTCTATTTTATATAATCTACTACCCTCATATAATAATCCTTCCTGACCTTATATATCTTCTTCCGAGCATAGCTTTTTTTTTTTTTTTTTTTAAATGGAACTAACCCTTGAGGTCTTCAGGTCTGCTAAACATCTGGTGTAGGAGGTAGTTTACTTCAAACATCGTCAATTATCCTTCGCTCCTTAGTAAGTTCATGAGTACCTTTCCTTAGTTCATTTCCCTTTGGTACAATATCTGCCCGTTGGCCTTTTTTTTATTTTTGTCATCTGTTTTCTCGTTTACGTTGGCTCAAGTACCAACGCATACATACATATTCACACATACATACCCGTCTCCTGCGTCGCCCCACCCTTCAATTGCTTCCTCTTCAACAAATCACTTCCTATGAAAATATTCGAGGAAGACAGAGAAGGCTCTTAGAAAAGTTTAAAACACTTAAAAGAAAAAGGACGAAAAAAAAAAACAAAAATAAATAGCTTTGTCCTTTGGTACTCTTGCGTATGCAAGATTTCTGTGGGTATAAGGAAGGCATCGGTTTTGTGCTGTCATAATTCTTGGACAGCTCATTTGTTGTCCATACCGAACAACTATTTACGAAGTGGTAAGAGTAAACTAACGATAAGATTTTTTTTTAACTGTTGGTGACGACAGTCTGCATCTGAACAGCAGCTACTCGCATATCTAGCAGACCTGAACAGCTTCAGCTAGTATTCCTTGGAGGAGCCAAAGCTATTTCCAGCAAGGCGAAGACGTAAAGGTAAGAAAAAAGGTCATAATCGCCAGCACACGTGGATAGCCACGATTGCAAAGTCGACGCCATTTGGCTTCGGACATACTCTCCTTTTCAGAAGTTAGGGAGACGTGACATCCAGCAAGGATTGTCACTATCAAATCTTTGTCCCATATAGGGATTCAAGAACCAGAAACTTGAGGCAGAGGCAGCACTTACTGGCTGTTACCTCTTATTGCTCTCAATTTTTGCCTTCTGCCAATCTGCAGCCTGCGTTTGACGAACTGCAATCAAAACATTCAGACCCTACATCTCAGAAGACTAACATACTTCATTGGATAGTTCAACTGGTCTTGCTTCATAACGAATTTGGCAGAAATTTTCTTCTATCCAAAGGTAGACACATTTTCAGACCCTGAGATGGCTTTGGAAGTCTCGATTCCTTAGTCATAGTTCCCAACCAAGCCTTTACACGCCTTCCTGCAGCAGATTTAGCAATCCTGCAAAACGCGCTGCTCTCTGTTTACATTTCATCTGTCAGCCTTCTTTTTATTTTTTTTCCAACCTCGGGTGGGAAACAACTCTTATTCCCACTTAGAAACCCCCAAAACTCTTCTCTATATCCAGCGGTGATCTTTTTGCAAGGTAGCAGATTCTTCAAGACGGTTTATAGATCTTTGAAACCTCGTTTTCGTTTAATCTCTAAAAACAAAAAATCAGAGGGCAGAAGCTTACAAGCTGCCCAAGAAACGTTTAGGTCCCTCGCGATGGAATATCCTCCTCAGTATCATACCCAACCGCACCAGCAGCATCCTCATACGCACGGTGTCGGCCATGGTGTCTATTCTACTTCCCCACAGTCCGCCGCTCCGCACTTAACATCTCCGCAAGCGACTCATACGCAGCTTCACCACTCTCACTCTGTCAATCACTCCCAGACGTCTCCTATCCATTCCCACATCCGCAAATGATGCCTCCTCAGCAAACTTATTCTAATCCGCGTCCTGATCAATATGCTGCAGCCCTTGCCGCAGCGACCGGCTCGGCTGCTTCGTTCTACTCGCTCTCTAGCGGGTCGGATTCTGGGCAAATGGAGCCAGTGTTGGGAAAGCCGGAAATCAAACCTCTCCAAGGATGGCCTCAAAAGTGAAGCAGGAGCGAGCTAATCCGAGGACCTCGCCCCAAATGATGCAAAATCAATCTCAAGGTGGCCAAGGACCTCCAAGCGTTCAACACTCAGAGAGCGAATGCGCGCCGCATGTCCATGAATCAACAGGTTAGCCCAAATGCCGTAGGATCACAACCAGCGATGAATGCAGGTTAAGAGTCGGCGGACCGTCACGACGATGCAACAGCCGCCAATGCACAACCTGCGATGCACAAGCTCCACCTCCTCCAGAGATTGCGCCTGCGAGGATTCGCCTCTGTATGTGAACGCAAAGCAGTTTCATCGGATCCTTAAACGAAGGTTGGCACGTCAGAAGCTTGAAGAAGCATTGCGACTCACCTCCAAGGAAGACGACCATACCTCCATGAATCCGCCACAACCACGCTATGAGGAGACCAAGAGGCCCAGGTGGAAGATTCCTCACCGCTGATGAAGTTGCGGCCATGGAGAAGCAGCAAAAGGACGCCGAAGGTGGAGAGGGTGGCAATAATGGTGCCATTTCTGGGAAAGATAAAGGCAAGGAGAATGAGCCAGCCCTCTCCACCCCCCAACGAAACGCCTCAGGTGCCAACCAGAACAACATATCCTCGGCGGCAACTTGAAGCGAAAGGCCAACGAAAATGTCGAGCAAGATGCTAACCCTGGGTCTGGAAAAAAGCTAAAGCCAACACAGCGAACGCTCAAAACCGTGCGGGGTGATGGCAAGGGGTGGGAACCGGAACGACCGGAGAGTCTCTAGTGGAAGCGGTTCGGATGGGTCTCACGATGACTTGGATGATTTGGGCCTTGCCGATGATGCGAACGATGATGAAGACGACGGTAGATGTATCACCTTGCTGATTGTAATTCAGCCGCTATCTCAAATTAGCACCATCGAATCAACGATTCTGGTGGCCGAGAAGCATTTATTAACACATCATCGCCTGCAAATATAAACGGAACAGGCTTGAATACACGAATTATCTCTCCTTTTACAGCTTTGTGGTCTCTCAGACCATTATCTCTTTTTTATCTTCTCCCCGAACCGGTCTTATTTGGGTTATTTCTTTTTTCTTTCTGCTTTCATTTGCTCTATGAAATCATGAAACGATACGCGCGACGACAAAACCTAAAAAAAAATCTATACACACATGACCTCGCGGTCGACTCCCTTTTGTTTTAGCAATCACGGGTTCATTCAGCAAGTTCATCATCTCCTTAGTCTATTTCTGTTCGCCAGCTGTACCATCTCTACCATCACCCTTTACGCGACTTCTCTCTTCTTTAGTCAGATAGTCCATCGAATAGGGCGAGCTGTGCTTGTCTACTCTCTTTTTCTCGCAGTTTTTCATACTATGCGCGCCATTTGTCATTCCTCTCCCGTTTTCCTTTGTCACTTGATGTTTTTTCCTTGATTCTTCTGTTTCCCGTTTTCCTCCTGGAATTTCTCTTTATTACGGTTTAACCTTTGCGACTGGCGCATCGATTTCTTGCTGGACGGAATGGATAGAGGTATATCAGCATAGTAAAACCGGCGGAACTTTTTTTATTTTTACCTTGGATCGTTTCCATCGTTGTATGGTCATTTCCTTGATCGTCATTTATCTTGGGTGGACGAAAAATACTACCAATGAAGATTTAACGACCTCTGGGACCATACTTCAAGTTTTTTTTTTTTTTTTGGACGAGCGTTTTGCCGGAATGCCTGGAGGGATACTTGTCATAGGGGGTTGGTGGTATCGTGTTGTGTATTAGGGTTTTGTCAAAGGTTTATTTTGTTTCTCTTTTCTTTTCTTTCTACTTGTCTAGTATTCTCCACTGGCAAACCATCGAAGATCAATCTTCCGTTGCCGTGTATTGACCTTATATCCCTCCGGTATTGTTGTTCCCCTGGGAGCTTTATGTCACCTAGGGTCTCCAACTTCTTTATCCTCCCTGTTTACTCCGTTTACCCTATAACTTCTTTTTCACCCTCTTTAATATTTTTTTTTTACTTTACCCTAATCCTTTTTTGTTAATTTCCTAACTAAGCATATTCTTTATTGAGTCGGCCTTCTGATTTTAATCGTTTGTCTTTTCACTGCTTTTTTTTTTTTTTTTTTTTTTTTTTGTTTTTTTTGATTAGTTATTTAGCAAGGCCTGTTTTGTTTCGTTTTGATTTTTGATGCTTTTTTCCCTTCCCTTGATTTTAACAGTCTTTGAGTATTTCTTTTCTATGTTTTACTATAAGTACATTTCTGATTTGTATTAGCGATCTGATTATTCGATTTCATTATTTGCGTTTCTTTTCTCTTCGTGTTTACAAACTAAATGACCGAACAAATTTCTCTCACATATACTTATATAACATCTCCATTCTCATGTCTCGCGACATTTTCTACTCCTAGAAAAATGCGGTGATATTTCTTAAATACTGTACTTCTGTCATATTATTCTACTCCGCAAAAATGACAAAAAATTCAACTTACATAGTTACTATAATATCATTTAGCTACAAAACAAAAAACACTTCATTTGTTCGACTACTTTTAGTATCTAATATATATATACTGCCGCTTCTACAGTACAGTAACTAATCATCATTAATTTTCTTTAGCCAAAATTAAATTGACAATCTGAGAATCTCATGAGAATACAGAACGTAAGAAAACATATTGAAATCAATTACTTTAGGTAATACCTCTTCGCGCTTTACATTTATGTAAGGCCCCTAACTTAAAGTATCGTCAAAAGAGATCTATTGGTGAAGAGGAGGTTTTTTCTCTAAGGCACGGTTCTCTTTCAGCTTCGCCTCGTGTTTTGA
The DNA here is from genome assembly GCA_002224055.1 of Pezizomycotina sp. ARF18. NCBI lineage: Eukaryota > Fungi > Ascomycota > Pezizomycotina sp. ARF18. The sequence continues at coordinate 81,775 of AZLU01000045.1, forward strand.
ACTATACAATCTAAAATCTCACTAAACGCATCCTGCCCTATTCCTCTTTTCATTTATTTATTTATATATTAAAATCACCTTACGCTCAGACACTATATTGTTGACTCGAAATCAATAAATGATAAATAAAAATAATAATGATATATTAGACAAAAATCTATCCTGGTCGAACGCACAACCGCCAGTCCATTAGGGAACTCCGTTAATAACCTAAAGTAGCGAGCCAACGAGACGCTTGATAGACGAGAAAGGCATCGTTGGAGTGGACAAAATAATGAAAACTATAACAATAATATAACATATACTTGAAATAATGATCATCGTCTTTCTCATTAGACGGAAGTTTATTTTTATGTTCCCGGAGTTTATGTTTTGATGTTTTTAGGAGAATTATCAACTCTTCTGTTGTATATGCCTGTCTATCTTTTCTTCTGTAGGTTTCAAAATCATTTCCACAATCCCTCGTTACCAGGTTCATTACACACTCCTCTCCTATAAACTCTATGTTAGAATCCTATAGTATAATAGGAAAAAAAAAAAAAAAAAAAAAAAAAAGAAAGAAAAAGACAGTGTAGACCGTAAGTTGCCATATTGTAGACGGTCTCCCAAGAGGCTAATGCAGTTGAAAAGAAGACTCGCAGGACGGAGGCTTCAGCTTTGTTTCGGCTTTTTTTTTTTAAAAAAAAAAAAAAAAAAAAAGAAAATGGCGTTTGAGGCAATATACAACGGTAATTCATAATAGCACCGTTATTTTACCACGGGAATGTCAAGTAAGTTATCCTGGATAAGAGAAACCGAGGTGTGAAAGGGAAAAAAAAAGTAAAATACAAAATAGTACTATCGTTTAGGATGAGAATATATCGCATCATAATATTAACCAATACGGAGGGGGGCTATACATACCGAATCGTTTGAAATCAGGATACCGGAGTTTTTTTTATTTATTTATGTATTTTTTTTTCCTGTTATTTTTCTCTTTAAAATAAATAAATAATAATAATAGTATATCGAACCCAGGGTATATCAAATGTCAGAAGGAGAAATAAAAAAGAAGGCCTGGAAAAAGTCTAGGTCACCTCCCCGCTCGATGGAAAAGAATAATACATGAAACTGGAGGCGAAAAGCGAACGTGAAATATATAAAAACGATAATAATCAAGAATATCAATAATTTTATAAATATAAAAATCTAAAATTTATATAAAATTAATAAAAATAAATCAGTAGTAATACCAAGGAAAAGAGAGAAGAAAAGAAATAAGAAGTATAAACTTTTTTTGGCGATGAATATGCACGTCGAGAACTATGCAGGCTCGATTCAAATTTTGATCCCGTGCCCTAAGTAGTGGAAGGGACATAAAGGCAACTTTCTTTCTTATCGGTTGAACGACATATGATCTTATATCAAGCGTAGACGCTCCTTTCTCCGGGTAATGCGTAGACAATGTAGACCCGGGTATCAGAAGGAAAAAAAAAAAAGTCCTCGCGAATCATAAATCTTTGTTAGATCGATAAGATCAATATACTCATGACGGCCGGGAAACGGAGAAAAAGGAAGAGTCAACCTCGCCTTAAAAAACAAGATGTCCATGGGTACACTTTCTCGGAAATACAAGGGAATATAAAAGAGAAAAAAAGGATGTTTCACAAATATAAGAGCTCCCCTGCAATATCCCACGAGGACGACAGACAACGATGACGACCAAAGGGAGAGATAGCAGGATTGTTTAGAAAGGAAACAGTACGTAAATATTATTACTCTTTCGATTAAAGGGAAACCATATACGTATACTGACTCTTTCTTCATTTCTGCAGTTTGGTCTAACCAAGTACAAAGAGTACTGAGTCGTCCAGAAAGAACATGAAGTCCAGGGCAATAAAAATAAGTAAGGGAATTTAAAGTGAAAACGGAAGGGAAAAACAGTAAAAAGAAAGAAAAAGAAACGAAAACTCGTGGTAATAATCGTGGCAAGTGGTAACGAGAAACGACATCTCGTTCCCTCATATTCCCGTCGATATGGGAAACCTTGAGCCAGAGTTAGCCCAGAAAAAAAAAAGAGAGAGAGAGAAAGCAAAGAAATGCCCTTAGCATCGGGTACGCACGGACTTCGGTTGTGCAGTACGGCGCTCGAAGGAAAAGGCCCCCCATCGTACGACGGAGAGCAAACCAATGCTTATGCGGGTTAAGGTAAAAGACTCACAAATCCTCGTCTCCAAATTGGTAGACCCTCAACAAGAGATTGTCGACAGGCAAGACATACTGCAGCAAGCAAGCAGGTCAAAAAGCTCCCCTTCTTTCCTTCTCTCTTTTTTATTTTTCTTATTTTTAAATAAATATAATATGATATTTTGGACCATTATTTTCCTTCGTGCCCCACGTGCACATCACCAAAAACATACCTAATGTGTGTCTGATAGCCATTTTAGCTAGGACGCCCGCATCCCCCCGGAGATATTTAGGTATTGCTATCGAAGCCAATTTTGCAGAACGTCCAATCGGCCGTGTCGAACATGGGAGACGGCTTGATATGATATGCCTCTTGAATAATCATTTCCTAAATGATATTAGAACGGGAAGGGGGTGACAGAAATTTGTGAGGAGAAAAAAAAAAAAAAAAAAAAAAAGAAATAAAGAAAGAGAAAGAAAAAGAAAACATAATAATATAAAATCATAAGAGAGGGGAAAAAGAAACAAAAAAGAAAGGACTAAATGATGGCAAATGATTAGAGACATCGAGTGTGGAATCGGGGAAGAGAAACGATCGTATGCTGCGTTTGAGAATAGGGACGGCAGGCAAGGTCCGGCCGTCCGTAGGCGCCGCCGCTAGAGGTCTTGCGAAATATCACAGGGGAAAGGACAGAGGAGATACCAGCCCGGTACTTTTCTATCGAATGGTGGGTCAGCAGGTAATGGATCAGTGAAGAGATTACAATAATAACAAAAAGTAAAACAAGAAAACAACAAAAGAGGTATATTGGGTAAGGTAGGATAATATTAGAAAAATAAAAATAACAAAATAAAAATAAAATGGAAATAACGAAAATAATAATAATAGATAACTATTACGAAGTAGGCAATAAAACGCCTAAAAAGAAAAAAGGAAGAGCTAGGTTCCCATTTCAAAAATGACGGTAGCACAAGAGGATTACGAAACCTGTGGGCTCTTTGACTTGAGGGCTGTCCGAAGCGACGGTACCATCGTTGAAGGACCAATATCAATGTATTTGAAGGGAGCCCAGGTCCTGAGTCTTAGGCCAATACGGGCTTCTCGTTGGCCAGTCGTCTCAATTGCGATGGATCAACAGAGCCAAAAAAAGGAAACACCACTGCCACAATTTTTTTCAAGAGCATGAAAAAAGAGGGCGAACCGGTGGGGAGTGTTTCCAAGCTTGGGGGTACCAAGGGTGATGGGGTACATGCAGCTTGAGCAAACGGGTTCGTCCCAACATGCGCACAAGCACGGTAGTGTGTTATATATGCCATTGCCGGGGGTATCAACCATGTCCTTAGGGGATTGAATCCAGCAGGAGAGGTTGAGCCATGGATGGGAGGGATCCCCCCCTTCTGCCCTCTAAAGGAAAGAAAAGAAAAAAGTTCTCTCCCATCTAGCTGCAGAATTGCAAGACATCCACTCCCACACCAAAAAATTTTGGTAGTATGAGCGCTGAGTGCTGAGAATCGTGAAGACTCGATATCGTCAAGAAGAGACTCGAAATAGAGCGAAAAGGCTCTCGAGCATATCTTCTCAATTATTCTGCCGATTTGAGCTGATTACCGGACGCCTAAGGCAAATTTATGCAATGCAAGGACACGATTGCTGAGTATTTTTGTTTTGGGCGTAGTAATTTTTGTTGTTGTCCTTGCATGCATGCTGGCAGTTTACTAGACGAAATCGGTCCACCTGCAGGTCCGACCATAGCACAAGAAAATCTAGGGAAGAAAAATTCAACCTTAGCAAAAGAATACGTGAGAGCTCGAACGTGTTAGTGATGAAATAGTAAATGAAAGTTATTGAAAATGTTCATGCCTGTTGGTTCGACACTTTCATCTTCATCTTTCGGCGTTTTCGAGTGTTGAACGATCAAAAACATCGCTTTTCAATGATCACGGTCGGCATCACCACGAAAAAATCGTCTAAAAACAACATTTACTCAACAAAACGGATATCAAAATGTTACGAAACCTGTCTGGATTCCTCCCGAGCTTTCCTGGATCCTTTAGACATTGAAAAGTACGAAACCGCCTGGAGCTGAAGCCGAATAAGGCCGTTGTTTAGTATAGAGTGCTCGAAAATGGGTCGGAGATCGCTCAATTGCAATGAAAACCATGTCAAACCTCCTAAAGTCTTATAGATGCTCTCTGATATCGTCCTCGTCGCCTTCTGCCTTCGCGATCGGTTCTATTGTACGTGGATGTCGCTTATGGTTCCGGTTTTGTGGTGTTTTGCTGGGTGGTCCTTGTTCGAGTGATCGTGTTCGTAGGGAGGTTTTGTTGTTTCTTTGGCGACGTGTTCGAGAAGATCAGGGACACGTTCCTTTGTTACATGGTTTCCTATATTGAAAGATTCAAAAGATATTAATAGACTGAAACGGCGAGAAAAGTACGTGGTTAAAGATCGAAATAGTTTGGATAAGATAAGACTGCTTGTCGCCGGAAGAGGAGGACCGCGGAGTCGTATCCCTTATCAGCTAGAGTCTTCTGTAAAAAGAACAACATACTTGTACATAGCATCCCAAAAAGTCCTGAGAAACGATCGCAGAAGGATGTTGTCCGTTAAATCGTGTCCGTACAAGAGAGATTTGAGAGGGGAGATGTTCTGATAGAGGCTGTTGACGGACTTGTGCCTCCAGTCTGTTGCGATCTTCCTCGACCCCCTCTTTTCGCGATCGTGAAGATTAAACAAACATAGCAGGCTTACCGTTGAGCACCATGAACCCTTCTCGAAGCCTTCCACCATGATGAGAGACACCTTTTCGACTCCTTTAACCCTGCCGTATCGTTAATGTCGTTGCGAAAACGGTGATACTGAATACCCGGTGCGCCCGTGGAACGCCTTTGCGAGAGAGAAACATAGAGTAATCCTAAGGTTAGTCCCTTCTTCTCCGAATTAACACGCGAGATCTCTTTAGACGGTCAGTACGATTGCTTGGGGGCATTATCAATGATAATATGGAGATATACTCTCGAAAATTTGGCATCTAGAGGTCATGGAGGAGGATTTCTTGCGCAGGTAATGTGAAATCTTGCTTACGCTCTCATTGTTTTGACTCCTCCGCCTTCGAAAATCACCCAGGATCCGTGAACATACCGCCTCGCATCGCCAGAAGTTACTGCCGCCTTAAATCATTCGAAACCGACCGGATATCGAGAAATATTGTCCGAATATGCGTTCCATGGTTACATATAGTCCCGAAGTGCGATAAGATCCGAAAAAACGTCGCTTCCAGTGCCCTTCGTATCAACCTCCCTATCCTAGGCAAAGTATAACCTTCCGGATAGTCAATCAAGGAACATCTACAAAGATCTCTTCCATGTTATCGAAGATTAACATCTGTTTACTTGGTTGAGGACGGAAGAAAGGCTACACTTACATAGATTTAGATAGAATTTTCCTCATTCTGGTTGCGTGTTTGGAGGTAGAGAAGCGGTATCTGCGATATACTCCACCGTTCCCACCTCTTAGCAGTGTGTATTAGAGTCTTAGTATTCATGGCGTATCATGCGGTGATAGTTTAGATACCTGTAATGTTTCAGAGCGCTCATTAGCAAAGTCTTTCGGCTTCAATCACTCTACGGAACCTCTTCGACGTCCTTACACATCGTCTTACCAGTGTCTTCGTTCCTCTTCGCTGTTTCTTCGAGGCCGGCGGCTAAGTCTCTATCGTCACCTTATACTTCGCCGTCCGTATTCACCGACAACCTTAGAACTCGCTTTGACAGTGCTTCAGTGTTTCTTTTCGATTTCCTCTCTTCATGTCAACTTTCGGCATTTGGGGGGTTTTTATTTGATGCCTCTTCCTCAATCCTTTCGCAGCGCTCTTCCCGAGACTATTTTGGCCTACACGAAGTTCTAATAGCCCCGCATCACCATCTTGTCTTCTTAATAACGTTCCTTTGAACGTTGTTATATCTTAGGATGCCATCGTCTTTCCCTATTTCAAGTCGCGCGACTCATTCAATGGCTTTTATCCTCGTTTGATACCCTTCATTGTGAGACTCGCGCTCCTTCAGTCACGCCTATGTTTTTCTCGTGATACCGCGTCTTACTCTCCTCAAGCGTCCTTGCCCTCGCCTTCTCATAGAACGCCTCTCTTTTAGGGTATACGGGCTGCTTCTCTTTACCTTTTGAACATCTTTTTGTCTTCGCTTCCTGCCTTTCCAACCCTGGTAAGGGTTATTCACTTTCTGTCGGGAGCGATTTGGCCTTAGTTATGATCACTTCACGGCCGACTTCCGTATCCTCATTCCGCGTCTCGTACTTCCATCATCTTTTACAGACGCCTACATAGATTTCTTTTGTGCCTCTTGTATGCATCTCTTTTTAATCATAAAGTTCTCTTCGCCATAGACATTCATCCTTTTGCGTCTTTGCTCTTTCAAACTGTTATTCTTCTGTTCAGGTTCGTATCCTTGGAGATTGCAACCTTGAACCATCACTCTTCAAACTCATGCTCCTCAGGCCCCTTTGACCTTTTAGCTCTTGATCTCCATGCTCCTCTTTAGGCTCTTGTTCTTTTGGCCCTTCGGATACTTGTTTATACCTCGCTGGTGTAATATTCTTTTCAGAAACTTCTTCCTATAAACTCTTTTCTCCGAAAATTTCATCTTTCACACTCTCCTCGTCTTCAGTTCGCTGCTTAGCAGAGAATCTCGCGTACCATCTTTTTTTCATTTTCAGTCCTTTTCTTCCAGCTCCCGAAACCCCTGCTTTTGCCTCATCTCCGTCTGGTTACTCTTTCATTGTTCTTCTTTACTGCGTTAACTTTTTTCTTTCTCTTCCCTCCGCTTCTCCTTTCGCTGTTTCTCTCTTCTGGCCCCTCCCTATCTCTCCTTGCAGGGCCTCTGTTCCTTTTTGAGTTCTCTTCTCTTTAGCCTTTCTCCTCCAGTCCTCAGATACTTCAGACCCCTTCTTTAGTTCTGCTTTGAACTCGTATTCAGATCCCTTTCGTTTTCTTCGTACTGTTTCCCAGGTTATTCCCCTCAAATTGGACGCTTCTCCGGTTACAAGAACTCCTACTCTTGAAATCTGTCCTCTTCAGAAAGCCTCCAGCGTCCTTTTTTCTCTTTCCTCGCAGGTATCTCATGTTTTTCTTTCGAAGGATCTTCTGAAAATTCTCTCCACTCTCCTCTCTTTCTCATAAGTTCAGATCTTGCTCAGTTCCCTCTTATTCTTCAAGTTTCCATCGTCATCCTCATCGGGTTTAATCCTCTGTCAGCTTCAGTGCAGGGCATGAGGCTTCCGAGCCAGCCCTGAGAGACTAGACTAAATCTCTATTCTTCCCTGAACACGCGTAGACAGCGTATGCTCTTGCCCAGAAGTCTTTGTCGCCCTCCAGGCTCAGCACGTGGCCTCTCACCCCTTTTTCCCTTTCAAAATATCGTGTTTTGCTCCCCTGAGTTGCGTACTGCTTTGTTTCAAGGCCCGATCCAATGCTTTTGGTCCTTCTTACATGAAAAGATTTGATCAAACATCAAGACCTTTGAGCGTAGAAGGTTTGATCTGTTGTCGACCTTGCCGCCAGTACGATGACTCTGGGGCCCCGAACACTCCGTCGTTTTGCTTCACCCTAGCCTCTTCGGGCGCTCTTATGGATGAGTGATTGCTCGTCATCCCACGCTGCCTTCAAGACCGGGGCGGAATGAGTCCTTTTAGTCGTCGAGTTTTGCTTGCACCAACTATTATTCGATTGTCATCCATCATTAGGGTACTTCGTACATTCGAAGTTCCAGCGCCCATTTGCTTCGTTGCGTTATATACGGATTTGTTCTCCCTCCTTCCTCCTCTCCCGTTGGTTTCTTGCCAACCCTGCCATTTTCTTCATTAACCCTCGTTCAAGGGATCGAAATGGCACACTGACTAGCCTCTGCGTGATCAGTGTCCGGACTATGCCAATAGTGATCCGAAAGCCTTCTGACAGTTGAATCGTCGGCGCAAAGACGCTGCAAAAATACGGGGTCTTACTTGTCGAAGGTCCAGCGGTGCTTTGAATAGTCCGTCAATCCTAAGGTAGCTGGACGTACTTCCGTTGAAACCTTCCGAGAGGGCAATGTCACCGCGAGATTGTCCGGGAAGACCGAACAAAGGCAAGAGCCTACGTCTTCTCAATGCAAAGTTCCCACATGGCCCAAAGACAGAACATTTCCAATAAGGAATCATCACCAAACCGGCGATACGTTGCGAAGCCTATTCCCGCTACAGAGCAACAAAGATGTGCTTTGGAAAGGTGCACCATTTCGATTGGGTATCTCCAAGCCAGCTTTGATTCCTTCCGCAAGGGAGTACACTGCAGATATATTTTACCTTTGGGGGAAACGCAGATGCGGTGAGGGAGTCAGGAAGCAATATCTCAAGCTGTGAGGGACGTTGCAGTGAACGGCGGCTCTAACATTCACATTAACAAAGTGAATACAAAGTCGCTCTAGCAACATCAGGCCGCAGCAGATTTCATATTATTACGAGAAGCCGCATTTTGGACCCTAATAGGCGTCACAATGCCGTCAAATGCCCCGAAATAGAGCCAAGCAAAAGCGACGTTGGCTCATTTTGGCGTCTTGTTGAGGGTGGCACTTTCCTTTCATAAAGGGTGTTTTCACTGCCCGATATTTGTTCTTCCATCAAAATACGATAGCATCAAAGCAATATGAAGAAGTCTTCAATGCTTTCGGAAGTCTCTGTAGTATACAGAGATATCCCATCCTGATCGGTGAACAGATACGCATCCGCAAACTTTTATGAGTGGAAAATCAGTGCCTGTGCAATATACATTTCCTGTGCTTTCAATACCCTTTCTCACCAATTTTGAGGAGTTAGCATGAGTGAGCGATATCGTTTAGCAGATACTAGGCGTTTGAATGCTTACTGTTGAGCCTTGTTTGTTCTCTGAACAGTCAGTGTTATCGCGACGTCCTCCATCGCGATAGGTTCGGGAGTGACGTCGGAGGGTTAGTAAACAATCTTACTGTCCATCTACCTGTTTCTCAGACTCTATCTTTGTTTTAAATTAGCTCGCCATACTCCTCTCTCCGAGGCGATTCCGATGACACCAGAAACATAGGAGAGAACGAGGAGGAAATAGGAGTTGAATGGCATGGGTAGTGGCATCGAAATGTCCGGAATTCCCATATCTCCAAAAATCCCCTGTTGCGCGGCAGATCGGCGGAGGAAGCGGGAAACAATCCTATTGCAGGAATTTAGAAAGGGAGGGAAGAGAAAAGGACACACGAAACAGCGGGCCGTCCCTTGACGATAAACAAACGGTCGGTAACGAAAATGCCCGAAGAAGCACCTAAAAGTAATGCGCATTTGAGCAGAAGAGAACATGAAACGAAGAACAGAAGGACCAAGAGTTAATCCGAGTTGTTCGCGATGAACGACAGCGTTGAAATGCTGATGTAAAATGAGGAGTTGTATAGAGTAAAAGGGTTGTTGGTGCGGGGTTGATGAGGGAATGTCGCATTACTTTGCCGCATTTTTATTTAATGGCCTTCCCTCTCCTCATCGAGATCGCCTAATTCGGTGACTTTGTGTCGTCCGAAAAAAACAAATAAAAAAGGAGATTTTAAAAATAAAAAAGCGACTCATTCGGTTGCGACCATACAAATAAAGACAATAAAAGGGAAAATAAATAAATAAAATAAATAAATAATAAATAAAATAACAAATACTTGCAATGTTCAACTACTTGATCAATAACTCTAATGAGAATATTATTTTGTTTAAATATTTCTCATCACGACTTTCCGTCTACCGTCGGTATTTCATCTCACCAGATGCTATTTGCTTTTCTCATCTGGAAGCGCCATTAGTTTATAAAACATTTTTCTCGACTCTCCACGACCCAGTAACTATATCTGTCATATCATCTGCAGTCATCCTCTTCCGAATGCGGCGGTTTGCTTGAGCTCTTTGCGGCGGAAGAGGGCGACAAATATAAGTCGCCTAAAATACTCGAAGAAGGAACCAATCCAACTGCGCAAAACAATGAGGTCGAGTCCTCCTCCTCCGACGGGGACCTCCGCGGGGGAGGGAGAGTCCTCACTAGGTCAAACTGGGCCATCAGAGGAGCAGAGACGGCGCGATACACTGATGCTTGTTCACGCATCGGCACCAGTAACGAACAAGGCAGATGAGGCGCATCGTGCGCTTGGGTTCAATTACTGGGATTTTCAAGGACCAGATACAAGCTGCTAGAAAAGCGACACGAAAGAACACTGAAAACGAGCAGCAGTCAAATCTCGTCGCGCAGTCCAGCCGCCTTCGTCGATCTTCCAGCAGTCCGTGGTTTATCATCACCACCACATACGCACGGAAAGCCAAGATGGCACTACGAGGTTACGAGCACTTACGGCGGTAGCATGACGGAGTATTTTATGAGTTCGGCATTGGACCCAAGAGCAAAAGAGGCGCTGGGTTTTCAGGTCGGGAGTTTCGGTCATTCGGATGAAGAGTCGGCGAGAGTTCAAGAAAGAGACGAAAGGTCGACGAAAACTTGCCACCTGCGCGTGTCCTGGTTCCTGGATCGCCTGGTAAGCTTGATAGCACAAAAGGGAACCTCTTTTTTCTTTTTTTTTTCCCCCTTGACGTAACTATCTACTATTGGAGTCAAGTTTATCATCCCTTGAATTCCTTTTGGATTTTCGCAACCTCCATTGGCACAATGGACAGCCGAAGGATTAGCCAGCGCAAAACCCGACGAGTCTATCATGCTTTCGGGTACACCTTCGAAGATTTCTGATCTCGAACCACAGATAATCCTATCCAGCGTTATCAAACCCTGAATCGCAGTCGAGAATTGAAAGCTCGGCAAAAGTGGTAGCGGCGGAAGAAGAGCCAGTGTCGCCGCACAAGTCTCGCAGAGCACACAAGTCACTATACTTTCGTCTGCGGAAATTCCTGATTCGCAGCCTTCCTACAAAGCGTCATCAGGGTCAAACAATTCTGAGAGACACAAGGAAACACGAATGAAGATTCCGTACCTGAAACTCCCGCACGGACCTGAAGGCTGCCGAAGGGAACACATCCAGTGAAAGCATTCTTACAGGCTTCCCTGGCAACTGTGTACGAGACGCCACTTCCCAATAAACCCACAACCTCGCCTGCTACCAATGAATATCGTTTTAAGAAAGCGGCTCCAAACTCTGAGTCGCTCAGTCCGCTCAGCTCGCTTTCAGCCTCCCTGCCTTCCACTGGAGCATCACCGAACTCCACCCTTCACGGTTTCCGCTGTTTACGGGAAAGCGCCGCAAAGGAAAACTTTGTTGGATCTCTTACGAAAACAAGCTCGAACTGAGGCCGACAAGCACACCTCCCCCGCCGAAGAACTTTCCATAGACCATTTCATTGCGTCTCCTCCGGATCCCGATATCGACTCGAATCCTCGCAACATCACTAGCACGATGAAGTGTATTATCAAGAAGAGTCCGAGGGTCCTTATACATTTCCAGCCAACCTTAGGAAGCGCGAGCTATCCGCTTTCGAGCGGGTTATTGGCGGGTAGATTTACGAAAATGGTCAAAGGAGTGCACGTTGTGAGCAAGTCCGGGAACGTGGAACGCAAATCGCTTTCAGACCGAAAACTTCACTTTTGGAAGCAGCTCACCGATCACGTCAAGGCGGGGCGACTAGGCGAGACAAGAGTCTTCTTTGAAGACCACCACGAGGGCTCCGGGGACGGTTATGGCGACATTATTCGTATATACTGTTATGGGGAAGCTGTCATACACGTGAGTTGTCGACTGCGTTGGTTTTATCAAAAATCGGGTCTTGTTTTTTCTTATACTAACGAATAAGTAGATATGGGTCGCTCTATTCATTTTGAGTGAGAGGGCAATCGCCTATTCAGATCTCGAGTGGATAGATTCTGCAGGAAATGCCATCATCGTTATGTAAAGTGCTTTTTTGGTTTAATAAGAAAGCCTTTACCCGTTACATTTACACCCATTTTATACCCGCTTTTCCTTCCCGACACTCTTATGCCCCATAGTTTCTTTTAATAGTTTATTTTTGCTTTTCTTCTTTCCTTCCTTCGTTGGGTTGTTTTACTCTCTTTTTTCCTAAGGATGGTTTTTATTTTACCACGATTATGTGTAGTTTTTGCAAGAGCGCAGAGGAGTTTGTCTTTTATTTTCGTTTTCTATACTAATGTGTTTTACGATGGGTATTTAAAGTTGGGTAATGTCCTCGAATTTCAGAGCCATTCTACCGGGGCCCTTATATATTTATATTTCCTAGTTACCACAACGGAATTGCTGTTTGGCGTCTTTTCTAGTTTTTTTTTTTTTCTGAGCTTTTACGGTGGCTTAAAATCAATATCGAAGGATCCACTAGTGCTCTTGCAATAATGCGATCACAATATAATTCAATGATGAAACTGCCGGAATTAAATCGCTATTATATTATAGTATTAATTATGAACCATATATATATACAAACAAATGCTGTAACGAGAAGATGGATATTCAAATGAGAGGCGTTATATGCATTTATGGTAAGCTTTTCTCCCTTGATCTTGACCGTAAAAAGGGAAGTGTGGTCATCGCAGTGAGGAGCATAAAAAAACAAAGCCATAACTGACATGTTCTCCCCACCTTGTGCCCACGTCTTCCCCTTAATCCTCCGCTCGATCCACTTCATCACCGCCATCGCCCTACCAAATGTCCACATCGTCGCCGCACTCGCCGGAGCCGCCTTAATCAAGCTCACCAGCAAACCCTTATACAGCCCCTAACCCCTCGATCCTAACTATATCCGCCGCACACTTCAGTATCCCTTATCGTACACAGCCACTTTATCCCCATGGACATACATCGCCTCGTCGGGCCCTGCACCTGCAACCTCTTCCTCACAGTATCCAACGGAAACACACCCGTCTTCGCAATAACACCCCCCAAAATCCCCGCCGCTGCGTCCTCCCAACCGCCTTTTCCGAACCACGCTCCTTCCTTCTTTTTAATAATACTCAAAGACGGAGAGAGTGGGTGTAGAGTTTCGGAAATAGGCGTTATAGCAGCGCGAACGGTCTCGTAACTACCGAAGAATAAACCCATGTACGGTACTATCTGCGCCAACCCCGCCCCTAATCCGCGGAAAAACCCGGGTAGCCTTCGTGGTGTAGATGGAGGATACGGATCTCCTGAGGGATTCGTAGACTTTACGGTTCGGTCCGACAGCGGCGAAGCGGGTACGCAGTAAATCCAGCGGATATGTAACGCACGTCGCCGTCGCGCCGGCTGTACCGCCTGCGATGGCGAGGATATAGGATCGGGAATGTAGTTGAAGGATGATTGCGAGAGGAGATGTTCATCCGCCTGTACGCGAAGAATTGCGTGGCGCCGTAGGAGAGGTAGAGGAGTTCGGCGGGGATGTTGCCTTTCCATAGACCCTGTCGTTTTGTTAGTAGCTGTGCAATGGTGAAGGATGAGGGAAATTGGGGGAGTGGGTTGTTTACGGTGATACCCTCCTGCCGGAGGATGGTCTTGAAGGTTCCGAGGATGCCGCGGTAGAGGACGTCCGTCGCATTGCGGGCGTGGGGCTGCAGCTGCAGGCGGATCTTGACGACGTCTAGCGGGGCGATTATGAACCTAGAATAGGCAGCGTTAGTTATTTATATAGCGCTAAAAAGAAAAAGTGTGCGGCGAAATATTTTGCCTGATACAGCTTCATTTAACGAGAAGGAAAGGTTTCGTATTCGTTTTTTCTACCTAGATACAACTCGGCCGTAGCGCCGGCTATGACGACTTGGTGGTTTGACGCCTGTATATTGTAGTCCTCGTTAGCAAATTGAAAAAAAGGCTACTGCATTGTCGCGTGACGTCAATTGGTCAATTGACACTTTACCTCGTCGGTTGTGCCTTTGCTTGCCCCTTGAGCATTGCCAGTTAAGGTGCTATAGTCTGGAAACTGTTGATGATAACATGAGGACGGCTGGTTTGAGAGGAAATCGCTGGTTAAATTGTAAGTGCGTGAAAATTTCTTGAAATGATGGTTGAGGGTTTTTAGATTTGCGGTTGAGTGTTGGATTGTGAGGAAAGAAAGCTTGTCATGCGCCTTGACAGCATTCGCTAAAATTCATTAGTAAAGGATTCTAGCTACATTCGACTAACAAGATAGTAGCTAGTCTCGCAGACCCTCTGAAAGAGGATAGTAGCAATAGAAAGACTCTTTTGATGCAAAAATATACCTTGGAAGCCATCTTTGAGCTAATTGGGTTATTAGTATGTAAAACAAGTCAGACTTGCTTGATTTTTAACTTGGAGTACTGAGTTATATGCTGAAAATTCTACGATACGCTAATGACCATGACATTCGGAGGCCTTGAGCGGCAGTTCCCGGTGGAGAAGTCAGCTAGAACCGGAGCTAAGAGATCGAGCTTAATCTATCTCATCTCACTGATTATATATGAACAGCCTTCATCAATAATAGCTATTGATCCATCTATTTATTTTGATTTACTATCACAGAATTCTCGTTTTAAAAAAAGCGAACAAAGCAGAAACCGCCTTTGAATTTAATAAATGATATGTGAGGACTTATGTTGTCCATTCACAAGCGCCTCAACCTCGGCGACCTCCTTCGGCGTTTCGTCAGATTATTTGGCAAGCCATCGTAATGATCACATCGTCCTCAATCCTTACGCCACCTACGTCCCAGTACTTACCCAACACTTCCTCGTCGATATATTGCTGTGCTTCGGTCGGCCAGGTACGGCTTGATGATGAACTCGCAGAAGTAAAGGCCCGGTTCGACGGTTATCGCCATTCCTGGTTGCAGGACGCGGCGGCAGCGGAGGTACTGAACATCGGGTCCGGGTCGCTGTAGTTTGGCTTACCGCCGGTCGTGCGTGTCCATGCCTATGAAAAAGGGCTATTTAGTATCCCACGGAACGACTTGACACTTTGCGCGGCACTAGTAAGGACCATTACTTACCTAACATATGCCCC
Source organism: Pezizomycotina sp. ARF18 (assembly GCA_002224055.1). Classification (NCBI taxonomy): domain Eukaryota; kingdom Fungi; phylum Ascomycota; species Pezizomycotina sp. ARF18. The sequence goes on from AZLU01000045.1 coordinate 96,934, forward strand.
AGTCCGTGCGGGAAGAAAGCAACGCTAGTCCTATTCTCTAGGATCCCATCCACGGTTCCATTATACAGGACACCAAGCTCCAGCAGCCCCTCGATCAAGATCTTGTGCGTGAGCTTGTGGACTTCATCCCACAGGACTCCCGGTTTCATGATTTCAGAGCTTCCTTTTGCATCTTGAGCACGATGTCGTAGATCTGCCTGCTTTCCGTCGTGAATTTGCCGTTTATAGGGAAGACGCGGGTGATGTCGGATGCGTAGAGGATGCTTCACCGCCGGCGTCGACGAGAATGTTCAGGCGGTCCTTGAGCGGTTGGTCGTTCGTGATGTAGTGTAGCGTTGCGGCGTTCCTGCCGGAAGCTACGATACCGGTGTACGCTTGCTCTTTCGAGCCGAGTGAGATACATTTCGCGAGGACTGTTTAACAATACACCTCATTAGAAAGAAGAAAAAAAACTTATAAATTCGAATTGTAGGAGCTCCAGTTTTCAATCTTACAGATAGCATGCAACTCCCTCTCATTGTCCACTTTCGAAGCATTCCGCATAACTCCTTGTGCGCCTCCGTGCTAATCTCGTTCGCATGGCGGATCAGCGCAACCTCGTACTCATCCTTGAACACCCTGCACTCGTCGATTGCGTCCCGGAGCTTCGAATCCTCGACGACGCTCACATTCGCCCTCTCCACGTGCTCCGGGATAGCAAGCACTTTGCGATGCTCTTCAGATCCGCGTCGATCTCCGTGGTGTGCTTCACGTCGTCGACGTCGAGCTTCTTCAGAGCTTCCTCCTTGGTTAGCGGGAGGCCGCTCCACATGACCTCCTCGGGGTCTATGGGCGGGATGTACAGCGTCAGCTTTTGTGCTCCGATGTCGTAGGTCAGGTAGCAGTCCGGAATGTCGCAGCCGGAGAGGTAGAAGAACGGCCGCCGCTGGCGGAAGTGGGATTCGGCATCGCTGTCTTCCAGGAGCTTCTTCCGCTGGGATTCGAGGTAGATGACGCCCGAGTTTAGGTTGAGGTAGGTTGCGACGGCTTTGGCGTGAGCTTTGGCGGGTACTTGTTTGATTCCAGGTAGGAAGCTACGGACGAGCTCCAGACGGTCATTTTTGGATTTAGATGCTTAAGCCTATTGACTTATCTAAAGATATAGTCAAAGGCTGCGTTGGAATGGTTAGCTCCAGTGTTTTTCGATACCAAGCTAGAACGCACCAGAAATAAACAAGACGAAAACCGATAGTTGCTTACTACTCTTTATATCTAACTCAGTAGTATGATATCCTTAGCGTGTAAGCAATCCTCTCCCTAATTAGCGTAAGTGCAAGTGGGGGCGGATCCTTTAGAAGATTGCGATAAAGGGACAAGGGCAGGTTCGTTGGATCAAAAGGTGAGGTGTTCACTAGCTGTGATATTCCGCCCGTTTGAGCCGTGGTTAGCCAGAACCCCTTTCAACTGCCCCACTAACAAAAGTCTACAAAATTATTGTAGTAATTAATTAAAGCATTTTCGAAGGCTTTTCCCCGTCTTGCTTGCTTCGACGTTACAACCAACATTATTCTAGAACATGGAACCACGTTAACGTTTCTGAAGAAGCGACAAGTCCATGGCCACATCTAAAGCGGCTTGAAAAAAAGACCTCACGTTGCCAACAAGGAGAAAGTGCCATGTTAACTAACTAACATCCGAGGTCTCTCGAAAGCCGTTTACTGCTTTTGCTATCCTTTCTATGTGATTTACTGCCATTGTTTTTTGATTGTTTTTTGATTGTTTTTTGAGTTTTGAAGTAACAGGTGGAAAGAAAGACTGTTTAGTAGTAGTATTAAAAAAAATAAAATACTTTTAAGCAGTAAGTAAATAAATACTTAGTAAAATAAACGAAATAACCAAACAACCGAAACGCCTACCAGTATTAATTATAACTTACTTTTAAGTTCAGCGAACCAACTTGACTGGCGAAGTGACTGACATCTACTGTACGTAAACACAAGTAGTATTATCTAGCTCCTATCCTATAAGATTGATTAGAGACGCCACGAGCTCGCGACAGCTACCGCGTAGTCTTAAGAATACGCCTTACAAGGATATTAAATGTAAATCTTAGAATTAAGCCAACCCCTGTATATTTGCTACCTGGTAAGTGAACACAAGCAGGGTGTAAGTTTTACGTTAGAGGATAACAAACACCCTCCTATTGATAATGAATATCTACCGAACGATCGATCACCCAGTTCAGGTAAAGACCAGAAATATCAAATTTCGACGTGGGAAATGGGATCGCATAGAACGGTTCCCTTGGCGATAAACAAGTTTAATTTCCTTATCGAAGTTGACGAACACTTCGCGATAAGCTGGAAGGCTAAAAGGAGAAAGAAATTTCGTAAGAAACAGTAAATACTAACCTCGCTCGTATCAAAGATCTGATTGAACTTGCTTTACATGACTGGATGGCTTCGAGGAAGTTTGTCGAATCGTGGCAAGCACACAATTGCCACTCGATATTTCCACATCCGGGAAGCTATTCTATGTCATCAAATATCACCACGGGCACAACAATGAGCGGTTAAAAAAAAAAAAAAAAAAAAAAAAAAACGAGCAACATTACATTCGAGTCTCGCTTGCCTCTGGATGCGTAAGGAAGGATGTACGTACATACATAAAAAAAAAATGTAATTATGATACCGGTTCTTATCTTTTTAAAGGCTATAAACATACCCGCGTCGATCGATGGAGAAAACGACTACAGTCATGTATGCAAGTCAGCGAGTAACGGGACTTCAGATAGTGGTTACGGCAGCCCGCCACGGAACTTGGCGTATGAAGGGGCGATAAATGGTGAGCGTTTGCATTTCGTTGTTTAAACTCTAATGTGACAATCACAGCCCCTATGAAAACACCCAGCTGCCAATACTCTGCTCACCGGCCATGACATAATATCGAAGGACATCAACAAGGCCGCTGAGTATAGGACTCCACTCAACTATTAAGCTACTTCGAATGCGAGCACTTCGACATATCTATTAATGACAATCTTTGGACAGGTAGTTTCGCATAACACTTTTAATCGTGCGAAAACATTCCAGATCCCGGCAATAGTGGTATTTGACCTTAGCTGCTCGAAAACAGGTTTACCGATATCATTAAGATGGACGGTAACGGCCCAGAGTCGAATTTGCGAATACCCGCGTAGTTTTCGTGCGCCTTCTGATAACTTTTTCAACACAACCAAATATGATCACGACAAACAATACTATAATTCTTACAAGAATCTATCCGTCTGCTCTACGCGTGTAGACAGCAGGCCCGATACGAATTAAGCGCGAAGGCACTGTCATGCCAATCGAATCGTATAGCATACTCCATTTCTAGAATTTCCCCCCAATATCATCGAAATTTCCGGCAAAACACCAATATTTCCGCGTAGACGTTGTGCAGACCCTACGTACCCTGCCATACGAATCGATGGTCCAATTCCTATCGGGGTAAGCAGCATCAATGATAGATGCGATGCACACGCTTTGTAAATCAAGGAAAAACGATTGTTTCAGCAAGATAGCAACGATTCGACCACGATGGTGTCAGCATATAGTATGAGGAGCTTCCAAATCGTTCAGAACTTAAAACAGTATTCTAAAATGCGCCGTTAATTACATCCAGTAATTCATATGCTATCGGCTTAGTGACGAGGAGCGCTTAAGCATGATGGATAACTGAGAATTTACCGTGAGCCATGCGCCAATACGATGTCTCCTTGTATTTTCGCGCCTCACAAATCGGATCCGTACTACGTATAAGTGCTAAAGAAGCAAAATCAAACTTATTTTGCATTATAGTCGCCTGCTTATCATTAGAGGACAGTCATATCCACAAATGCACGAAAATGAACAGAATCAACCATACATCAAAATACATTTTCAACGTCACGCTATTCGACGCATATTCCCAATTATGGCTATTATTAAACACATTGCTCCGGGAGAGTAACATATAAAATGCCTTTGGAGGGAACTGGAACTGTAGCCCGACGATGCAGCATAATACCTAACCTGATCGCTATCCGCCTAAACAACCTATTGATAATGTTGTCCTTAAATAAACGCGTTCCCAGGGATTGAAAGAAGCTACCCAAGCAGGCTGCTTAATAAACATACATTTATAATGTAAAGGCTGGAGAACAAGAGCATGAACATAGAAAGAATGGCACGAACGCGTATGAAGACCTTTTGATCCTACTTCGCTAAGCATACTAAGATCCCACCCATTGAGTATCGCCATGCTATAAATCGAAGATAAAATAGGACGGTAATTAAGAAAGTTAAAAGGTTAGACTTATACAGCCCTAGAAACTCAGACAGGAAAAAGCACATACATAATGTCCACGAAATCATGCCGCCTTATAGCGAAATCGTATCCTCAGCCATAGTGCTATTGATTCAGCGGCTCTCTCGAGTGCGAGGTTCCATACTGTACCATCAACAATACTTAGACACAGAGTGACCCTACTGAATGCATCAATAATAGCAGAGAAGAAATCTTACCTCTATCCTCGGTATACCTTTATTGTTTCCACAATACATGGCGAATTTGCAGGTGGACCTTTCTTCATACGCTGAATAGGCGCCGCGGCTACGTCAGTAGCCAGAAGACGTGATCATTAATCTATTACGATAGAAAAACATCCGATTTACTTCGTATTATCACACACCGCTGGCAAAAATCGATATTAACGACATGTGAATGTGATGGCCGTTCAGATATAGAGCTCAAATTTATTAGCTATTCACCGGTCGCTAGCGAGAAACATTTCATAAATTTACAGCACAGATTGAGCGTCGCTGCACTTCTCGAAGAGGCGCTCGCCAGGCATACCCCCACCATACAACTCGTCGCGGAAACGTCCGTATTCGCGTACGGCTTAGACTAATGGACTGCTTTACTGATTCCGTATAACTGTTCGAATTTCTAAGCGGGTATACTATCACTGGATTGATATTCTGATATCTTGTGACTAGTTTCTGTGTACATCGAAGAAGTATAGGGGCTGTCCTATCATATTATCAACACAGAACGCAACTCCCATTTTGACATGAAAAGCTGTCCATATCTGCGCTAGTAGTTCAATACATCCTCGAGATACTTAGTGTTCTCCAACAAATCAAACCATCTTATAGACTTAAACTCTGCCGACGGCTTCTAACGTCGCTCATACGCCGATGCAATAACCAGACCTAAAAAGCGTTACGAATTATCGGTAAAAGTCGACAGATCGTTTATAATTTCTGTAAATTAAAGTTGAGGACGAACTGGTTTTAAATGAGTTTTCGTAGCGAAGAACACGAGGAAGTGAAGACGATACTCTAGTTGGCACCTTAAATCAACAAGTGAGGATTAGGATATAAAAAATAGTATGTATATCTTTGCCCCGCCATGCGCATATTAAAAAGTACAAGGCCGTAAGCGGTCGCGAGATATAATAGCAGGCCGGAGAAGCTACAAAGCCCTGGGATATCTTCCTTTATAGCTTCTGTTTATTGTCAATTATATTCGTATAGCTTCATACTCTTAGCTTAAAGACGTCCCCGGTGCAAGTACCATAGCGAATTAGAGACATCGGCATGGCTACCTAAGATATTCGGAGATTAAAGTAGTCCATTCCGTACAGCAAACCCAAACCACCATACAAAAGCGAAAGTTACGTTACTGAACTGATATTTCGATGCTCAGTAAGCATTACATAACAGAGTGAAGAAGTAGTAGTGCTTTCACTACTTTAAGTTTTTTTCAAAAATGGCTCTCACCTCCCGAGGAGAAGAACTAATATTTGCATAGCAGTCCAACGTGGCGTTAAGCAGAATACCTCATAGCACAAACCACTCATAGACTCGAACCTATTTGAGGGTTTGGGATCTCACGTGATACTTGGACCTGAAAAACTTTTGAAAAACACCGGTGGAGCTATACTGATCGTTTGTACTTCGAGTGACCTGCGCGGTATTGATCTTGAGTGCGCCGTTGTACCGAAGGAAACGAAGCCGATATCTCCAGTCGGTATTGTGAATCGAGGCGCAGGAGAAAAAAAGATATCGAAGCTGCATTTGTATCATGATCTAGTTCGGCACATACAAAAAGAGAACAAGATGATCGGTTACGAGACATAATTAGCAAGCTAAGAAGTTAGGTGAGCTCAAGGATATCTTCACTCGCAGCCCACTATTTATCACCGCTCATACCGGGGCACAGTCACACACTTCACTTGAAATTCGCCAATGGTGCGAGTATCATATAAAATTAGGGAAAGGGGCATGGCTATCAAGATCCCTGGAGGTCATAAGTAGCAAATGTTGTACAACACACCGAAACGAATAATCACAGGCTATTCCTGCGGTATATGGTGGACAGACAATAGCGAGAGAACAATGTATAGTCAACGCACAACACAAGAGGAAGGGTTAAGTACCATAATTCTTCCCGTAGCTCTTCTATTCATCATTCGTTGCTTCTGATACATTTTTCACCTGAAACCTCGCAATCTACAACCATGATATGAACTTGGTGGAAGCCGGGGTGAAGGATACCTGTCTAGTAGAGCGCCTGGTAGGATAGATTGCAAAATGGGAACCTTTACATTCTCATTTTAGTCATCACTTGATGAAAGTTACTCGCGTATGTCCGTAAAAGCCTATATGAATATGCCCTTGTATATTTCTTATATAAGATCGAGGCCGTCCGACATTCTTCACGATCGAAGCGCATCGATATTCTAGAGCCTCTATGTAGATAAATAACCAAAATAATAAACAGAATAAAGAACATCAACAACCCATGAATGTACGTGTACAAAATATTTCACTGTACGCAAAACATTCGTAAATAAATAAAAAAAAATAATGCCCCAAATTTGTATAACGCTATGCTAAAAGTCGTGATACATGTTGTTTAAACATTACTTTACTTCTTTCGAAGCAGCAGGCGGTGAAGGAGACGGAACCTTCTGGGGTTCCGGCGTAGGCGTCGGTCGCCTCACGTGACCCTGCTGCTTCCTCAGCTTCGAAAGCCGCTGGCTCTCGAGGCCGTAAACGAAAGCTCCCAAGAAAACAACCGCCGCTCCCGTCATCACCGCGGGCCTGAGCTTGTTCCCGAAGATCCATATGCTCAGCAGCAGGCTGACGAGCTTGCGGATGTTCAGCACAATGGTGACGGTCAGCGCGGAGCTCACGCCCGTGAGCGAGTTGACGCCGCGCACGCAGAGGTACTGCGTGACGGCGTTGAAGCAGAGAAGAATATAGCGCGGGTACCAGGACGTCCCAGCATGTGGTTGTCCGGTAACAGAGGGAAAAGTTCCTTTATGGCGTCGCTTTGTGTTGTACAGCCGCAGGAATTGGTCGCGTATCGCCGGCGCGAAGACAGCAAATATCGGTAATGACAAGGCGTGCTAAGGGTAGATATAATCAGCAGCAGGCTTATAGAAGCTGACAATGCTTGTCGTTGCGTGGGAAACTTACACTCATGAATAGACCTTCCCGCCAGTGGTTCCCGTACTTCTGATACGTGCTCTCACGTAGAGACCCATTAGTGCCGCCATTACCTGCGAGCCGAAGAGAATGCTCAGACCGGTAATAAATCGTGGTAACGATTCCTCAGAATCGTCCTTCTATAGCGAGATGTGAGCTTTAATGATTTTGTTTCGCCTTATAGGGCTACATCTGCGCGCCAAGTTACAAACGTACCATTTGCTTGGCATTACCCATGAGGCGAATATTATCCGGTCGACAAAACGAGAACCGACAGAACTTGAACTTCGAATACCTAAATCGCAGAAGCTCTTCGTTTAGATTTTGATTCCCCTTTTTGGTATTGTCGCACATTTTAGCTCCGGACCAGCGATCCCCATCTTACCTCTTGCCGAATATAAACCCGATAAGCATCGTCAAGACGCTGCCGCCGCTGCGCACGATAATATGTAGCGGCACACTAATGTGATATTTGAAGACGAGGTTGTTCAGGACGCTAATCGAGAAGAACAGGACGACAACCCCATCCAACGGAAAATCGGGACCTTGTTCGGCTTGAGCAGCGTCCATGACGAAGTGTCGAGGTGGTGGTAGAATCCTTCGGCGGCGACGAGGAGGAATTGTGCGAAAGTGACGAGGTAGCCTTAAGGGTTGGAAGAAGAAAAAATTGACACATGTGAGCTGACTTGTCCGAATCGCATTGGGTACGAAAATTTCGCCAGAGAAGAAGCAGAAAACGGCGGCCCTACCAGTATCCGGTTCATCCCTAAAATTCTGCTTGTGAGTTCAGGAAAAGATTACTCTCTCAACAAATACAAAGCGAAATGCGGTTCCTCCAAATAATCTGTAACAAATAATCCGAAGCTACCCAAAAAAGAGACTTACTAATGATAGTCTCCAACGCAAAGACCTGAACAATTCCCAAAAATAAAATGCATTAGCCTCCTATACAATATTTATAACTCTCTACAAATTTCTTCGAAAGATTTTGCTTTGGTCCATACGTTCGAGCAGCAACCGCCAAAGATGAGGCTCAACATGACGATAGTATTGATCCAGGCCGGGACGGTGCTGTGAAGGAACCTGCGAGGAGTAAGTGGGCCCGGCGTTGAGCTTCTCCCCTGCGCCTTTCCTCCGCATTCTCCAGGATCGGGCGGGCGTTGATCATGCTGATGGACTCGTTGGCGTGGCCATTGGACGTTCCGCGGCGTTCTGTTGTCGACGTGGCGGATATCACCGTTCTGAGACGACGGGGTTCTGGGTAGCTGACCGGACTTGCGTCGTGTGAGCTTTTCCTTTGTTCCTGGCACGTTGCTTCATCGTACTTTTTGATCCTTTGAGAATTTCTTTCGAAAGAGACCGACAGAGCGATTGATTTTAAACAAAAAAAAAAAAAAAAAAAAAAAAGAGTCTGACGATGCAATAAATGAAGGACTAGAGAAGGAAGCAAAAGTATATACTTAATACCCAGTAAAATCACACAAGTAATAAAAATAGGTAAAAATGAAATGAAATGCGACAGGTAAAAGGAATGTGGAGGATCGGGCTGGACGCAAAACGAAAGGAATTGAAGAGTGAAAGGAAAAAAAAAAAAAAAAAAAGGAAATAACTGTAAGAGAAAAGGTTTAAAAAAAGAAAAAGAAAAAAAGAAAAAGAAAAAAAAAAGGAAAAAAGATCACGAGAAAGAAAAGAGAAGGAAGAAAGAAAAAATCCTAACGAGATCTTATTCTCTATTAATTTCTCTTATATAATTCTCTCGGCGTTCTCACCGACACTGACTACATCCATTCGAGCCCTTTTCCTTGCTTATATTATCCCAAAGTTCTTTTTCTGACTTTATTCCTTTCCCTTCTTTTCTTTTTCTCACGATGATAATGATCGCTTGCTTTTCGACACACCCTTAAGCATTAAGAGAATCGCAGGACGCCACACCCTAATTGGGAGGGGGTGTTCCAGATCGTCAATAGTCATTGCCTATTAGCAGCTATAAGCTATCACATCCAAAATGGAGAGAACGAGAGAAAATACGACGGATTGTCCTCTTCCATGTGCAAATGCTACCGTGTCCTACGAGATAGCAGGGCAGCAGACAAGACAAGAAAATGACAAGCAACGATATCTTTATTCAAGACAATGATTATTAATAATATCCTTCTATTATCAGTTTCGAAAAGAACGATAGCCTTGTCCTTGATTCGAGATTTTTCTTTTCTTGCGACAACTAAAGATTTCGTTAAACGGTCTTCTTTTTCTTCATCTTTTTTTTTATAAAAAAAAAAAAATGAATGTAAGGATTCCTGACAGGATCTCGAAAGGCAGCTTGCTTTCTAGAATTCTAGAAGCAATTGGCACCCCTTGCACCTTCGGATTCCGC
>AZLU01000045.1:114991-174324 GCA_002224055.1 Pezizomycotina sp. ARF18
TATCGTCTGCATTGTTGGTGATTTATAGATATATATTTGGCATTTGCCAGAGTTTCACGATCAGCAAGATGATGTTTCTGTGTATATAAAATAATAGCTAATACTTCACCGGAGATGAAGTCTTCCGTGTTCAATATTGCGTTCGATAATATCTGATAATCCTGAATGCTTCAAGCAATGGCAAAACGAGAATTCTTTATCGAGTCCACCAGATATCGGGTTATCAATCAAAACTAATGAATGATACTTGACTATCGATATCAGAGCTATATATTCCTGAGATAAGCAAGAAGAGGAAAAAAATACTTTGTTTTATTTTTATTTTTATTTTTTGAGCTGTCTTGTCTCGGCGGTGGAATGCGGAGGTCGAAAATTTTTTATCGCCAAAGAGAACGACTACTACTACTTACCTCATTCCTCTTTTCCTCTCTACACACACGACCCACCAACCTGGCACCAAACCACCGTAGATAGATATTATTTAATATAATATCCTCCATCACATTCCTCATTCTCTACCTTAACCTAAATTCAATGTCAATGACAGAAAGATAGTCAGTTATACCTGCGGTCTTGTATATCTATCTCAATTGGCTACTTTTCTCTAAATATCACCCTACCTTCTATAGACTTAAAGAGAGAAACAACCCCCACCATCATAGACCCAAAAAAAAAAAAAAAAAAAAAAAAAAAAGACTTCCATTCCTGAGGTCACAACACAACACATCCATACATGAACCGACAGCCGATGCGCTGGCAGACACCGACGACGAAGAATGCCCGGCATAGAACTCGGACTCACCCGCATCCTCAAGCTAATCCTCACCTCCTTCTCATGGCGAGGCATCCCGTTGCCGGCGACGGAACGGTAAAGGTTCGTGTGCGCGTATATATCCGCTTCCCTCACGCAGTCCGGAATCCGTACCGCGCGCTTTACTTCCCGCACCTGCTGGACCGTTGGAATTCGATCGCGTGAACGACAAGACCGTCGAGCACTCGCTGTTCAGGAGACGGAAGCGATAGTGAAGAAGCGCAATGATGATGGGAAGATGGTGCGTCGGAGTTTGAGATTCTGACTGCTACTGCTTTTGAAATTTTTAGTAGGCAGAAGGTGAGCTTGCGGTTGTGGAGGTCGGAATGGGTGGTAGGTTGGATGCGACGAACGTGCTTTAAGGATCCGCTGGTTCGGTTGTGACGAAGATCGGTATGGATCACCAGGATATGCTCGGCGACACGATCGAGAGATCGCGAGGGAGAAAGCGGGTATAATGAAGAAGGGGTGTCCCCTGCGTTGTCGACGCATCGAATAGCCGTCGGTGCTAGACGTCCTACGCGGAGGTACGGAAGGAAGTAGAAGCCGGGGAGCTAATACTCGCCGCTCCGGAAGTTACTTCTACTGCTGCCGAGACGGAATCTTCCCCTCCGCAGGAAGCGCAATCGCTGCAGAACCCGCCGCCGTCGTCAAAGGAGAGCTTCGCATCCTCGGAAGTTTAAAGTCGACACCACATCCGCCTAGCTGAAGCAGCAGTACAACCGGAATCATCGCTGAAGCCGAAGCAACGGCCCGCGGAACCACGAAGGTAGAAATCACAACGCGCGCGTTCGGACGGCAGATCTTCAACGCCTTCGCTCCTGGGTAAATACAGCACCAGAACCTCGCCTTGCGCCGTCAACGCCCCTTCCGTCGCCGCCAAGTACTTCCCATCCATAACCGCCGAAACCGTACAGAAGGGTATATCCAAGTAAAATGGCCGGGACGACTCGAGTGGCTATCATCCTCAAATCCTCCACGGGCCGCGCGCACACCGGTATTTCCTCGACGGGCGCATAATCCCGAATCGGCGGAGCGCTGGCGGAATTCGTCGACGAGGTCCTCCGCCCAAAGACCGACGGGGTAACGTGGTCCTCGCTGCATCGCGGGAAGGACGTCGACGGCATCCTTAGGCAAGCTACTCAAAAAAAGGCGACGTCGTCAGCCACCGTACGCTTTCGGGTAGGAGGCATGCCGCACGTCAAGGCCGCTCGATGACGAAGGAGCTAGCGCGGCGGCGAAGAAGTACGTGGGCAGTTTCGGGTTGGTGCGTGCTGGGGTAACGACATCCTAGGCGCGCTGCAGTGGAGCTGCGAGGTTCGGTAGCGAAGGGCCGATTGTTATTGCTGGTAGCTTGTAAGTTCTTCATCCTCGACACTGGGCTTCTCTTAAAAATTATTTGTTAATATTGAATTACGGGCTAATTACGTAATGAACACTGGTAATAGGTATCTCGCCAAGCGAGTCACCCGTTACAAAGAAGCCGCGGGCTAGCTCGAAGACGTCAGCGAGAAGTAAATATAAGATTTTGAATAATTTTAGACGACATTCTCATCTCTGCTTATACATCATATTTCAGGAGCGTCCTCGATTATTCGCCCCCAATAGCTTGTTACAAAAACTCCCAAAGAAGTACAATTATACGAGAAACATCACTCTCTCTGTTTTGAATGGTCTACCTGCATCCGCCTCAGATCTCTGGTTTATCCACTACTACCATAACCGTGTCTATTCTGATCTTTCCTCCCTCTATCCTCCATTTCTCACTCTTCTCTTCCACCGTACCAAAGTTCGACCTATTTCTTGTGCATGTTGTAGCCTTTTCCCATTCCTCCTTGGCATCTGCCTTTTGCATTTTAGCCACTATAAATGGTGTTTTTCCACTGCCGGCCTATTCCTTTTAGCTAGCCAGCTCTTCTTCTCCTTAGCTCAATCAACCAAGCTTTCACTAAGTCTCTCTCTCTCTCTCTCTCTCACTCACTAGTGTCTTTTCCACACGGTGACAGCGGTACACACAATAGTATATATAATTGAGAACTTTTTCCTCTACCATTATGTATTTATTTTATCCTCTTATCTACTCTCCTTTTTTTTTTTTTTTTACTCTCCTAGTTCACCCAGTTCACTTCTCTATGTCCAGTTCACTTCTCTATGTATATATAGTTTTTTTAAAATTTCATAATTTGGCAACTATGGCGAAAAAAAAAGGGTCCATATGTAATCCCCTTCTTTTTTCGGGTGTATACTCTCCATCCTTTTCTAATCTCGCAACGTAGGAAAGCAGACTTTTTTTTTCTTCGTTTTTCCATAGTTGAACTCCACTCTGGCGTAAATTTCAGTATCTTCCTTGTTTTTCAACTACTGTAGATCGTATTCTCAGTTTAACTAGAGGAAGCGACTCTATGACGCTTTCAACGTGTAATCAATTACGAAAGCATTATTAAAGAACCCAGCGCTTTCATGGCGATCCTATACTTATCTATTCATTTTAGTGATAATAAGATGTCGAATCCGTTCCCTCAGTAGCTTCGCACATGATATTGTAACATCTTATAGCCCGAAGGCGTCAGTTGAATATTTCGTGTTTGGGTTTCTTCGGGCTCTCGTATATGGTAGTACTACGGAACTAAAACACAAAACCATGGGTTTTCTCCACCTCGTACACATTCCTCACGTATCAAACACATGCCTATTAATACTGTTATGATATACAATGATTCCTAAAGAAGAAAGGAAAGTTACAAATTATGAACTCAGGCCAAATCGGAATCTTCACAAGACTTTTGCTCTCGCATACTTGAGAATTAGCTTAACAAGAAACCCGAGAATAATGAAAAGAAATCCGATAATCATACTAATGATGATCGGGGGAAGCGGTCCTCTCTGTCTTCATTTTCTTGATGGCTAAACCTCTGGCAGCACTGACAATAAATAAACAACCCCCATAAACCGACTTGTGCTGCTGACAGTGTAATTCTTCTAGGTTAGATTTTTTTAAGTTAGTTATTGTTTTGCGGCTTCCTGATTGATTGCAAGGTGAACTCATACCTGGCATCGCCCCTCGCGAAACAATATCTCCCTCTGATGGCCAAAGTCATGCGAGTTATTATCGCAATCATCACGGGAACGAATAATCCTCCCCAATGAGGTCTCAGTCCTCCTCGTGATGATATCGCCATTGTGCACTTTCTTATATTCACAGATCCACCTATGGACTCTAACATAATAGCCATTCCCCATGATGCATCGTTCGATCCGGCGATGCAAATTGCTGTGGTAGAAAAACTTTTAGTTATACCTATACGACATATAAAGAGATTTCAACTTAAAAGGGCACTTATATGGTCCGAATCCGCCATCGCAGCATAGTTGGTCGTTCCAGGCGAAAAAAGAGGAAGGGGGTGTATTTTGAAAAGGAGATGAGGGTGTATTTAAAGAAAAGATACTCGAAATAGTCTTGATCTTGGTAATGCTGTTAATGGTTTAGACGGAGTTATATGGAGAGAGCTTTATTGATGTTCGTCGTTCTAGGCGAAAAGAGAGGAAGAAGAAGGAGAAGAAGAAGAAGAGGAGGAGGAGGAGGAGGAGGGTATATTTGAGGCAATCGATCGAAACAGTTTTTATCCGCGTGGTATCGCTAACAAAACAGATAGTACCTTCTAAGCAAAGAAATTTGTTCAACAGAGAGGGAGGAGTTTTTCAACAAATCTTTGCCCGGACAGATGCCCTCAGAAGAGGATGGAAGGGCAAAGATAGATGGAAAATACTGAAGATAAGTGTCATGAGTGAGGAGTCCGAGAAAAAAAAAAAAGAAAGCTATTTTAAATTATTTCGACATCTTTTTGAAGGGAGGGTACTCAAGTCAAGTGTGCATTCTGCTTAAAATGGCTGGCTACTTGTTAGTATCAAACGCCATCTTGAAGAATGGTAAAAAATAAATAAATAAATAAATAAATAAGGAGTACTATAGCCGTCCCCTTCCTTACTGTAAACACTGGAAAAATGGAAATAAGGGAAAACGGTTCGAAAACTTTTTATAGCAGCTGTCCCCTGCCCTTCTCATATTCGGTAAGTATGCATGGATATTATCCAATATTTAAAACCGGCAAGGTTATCGGATAGCACACGCTAAGTAATTCCAACTTCCTTTAGGAAATTCTTATTACCCTCCTCGAAAATACTTTAGTTAATCAGAGAGCTTTCTTTTTTTTCTTAAAAAAAAAAAAAAAAAAAAAATCCATCTAGCGGACCTCGTTTACAAACCTTGTCAAGATGAGCGCACATCAAACTACTTCGGGTATTGATAGATATTAGATAGATTTGCGGTGTTTCCTATCTACCTAACATACGCTAGAAGCAACTTATAAAGCAAAGTCTGAACAGATGCAACGCCTCAGGAGCATTGTTCAGTTTTTTCAAATGTCGAATAAATCTTCGAGAGGACGCCCTGGGAACCTTGTCGCATTGGCTGGTGTTGCGAATGATGGTATATCCACCGCCTTTGATGATCAGGTCCTCCAAATAGTCTCCCTGGGATATTCCGTTAGCCTTAGAAGGCGACACGGCACCCAATCCTCAACCCTACTCCATAAGTGTCGCCTTCGATTTTTTGAATACGGCACACGTAGGGAGCGGTCGTCATGAAGAATATCCCAACACCAATCCTCCCGTAATACTATTTCCTTCGTTTCTACCCTGAGAAGAGCGACCGCTCCGTTCATTTTGAGGTCATTTCCCATAAGCCGTAAACGAAAGGCGTCGCGGCAGTATCCCACGCAGTCGACTACGAAAGAGATGATAATGTCAGTTCGATACTTTGTGCAAGGATGACGAGCGATTTGGATCGTTGGGTATTCTATCTCGCAATCATCGGTCAGAGTTGTTATCTGTTGTTTTTAACCCTGCGGCAGTCCTAATGCCAGTAAGCTTTGCCAACCTTGTTGCCAGCTCATGATTCTTCAGCGTTAGTAGGTAATTCTTATCGTGTGTGAATTTGTGATGATCTGTCCTTTGATTGTGCGGTTGTGGCGAAATATTTTCGTAAATAGTGTCTCTTAGGAATAGCTTAGATTGCGAGTAGCATGGAGGCGGTAAGCGTACGCTCTCCATTTCCATGACTGTATAGGAGAATGATATATTAGGCCTACAGTCTTAGAAGACCTTATCTAGCTGTTCTCGATAGTAAAATTCCCTTTTTAACAACGCGCTCGGTAGGATTTCTTCTGCAGAAGTTCAGTATACCTCCAAAAATTGCAAGCGATGCTCTAAGTAAGAGTAGTCAGCCATAAGCGGGTGGTAGAAAAAAAAAAAAAAAAAAAAACCTTCCTTTTCGCATTTTACACATTGGGCCCTCCTAACAATTTATAGAAGAACTACCGCCGGTTGAAGAAGGGGCTATTTGAAAGACCCAAGCCTTTTTATACCTGGTTTGATATGCTTTCCTTTTACTAATTACAACTTTAGATAACCTGTATTTCCTTACTGTGTCTATCGAATCAGTTGAATTTAACCTTTGAAGTAGTGCTAATGATGTTCAGTATGGTTGCACAAGCCAAATTTACTGTTACACAAACCCTTTAGTACTGTTCGTGCGATTAAATGCGTGTTGCTAGTTTCCGTTCTCATACTCTGGACTTCGGAAGAGAACAGTAGTAGAAGTATCGCATTACTGGTACATATAAGCTATTAGGTAAATATCTCTTCCCTTTGCTTCTAGAATGTTTCTAATTTGAATTTTAAATCCCTCTCACATCTTTGATCATCATCTACGGCCTATAAACGGTCTATACTTATTATTATCCTCGTGGTTGTTCGCTGGACCAGGTTCCGGCTTCTCTCGATCGTCAAACATGTACTGGGTTCATGTTCGTGGTTCTTAGAAGGGCGAGAGCCAGCACCAGAAGGGGGCTGAGAGGTAGTACGATTGTTTCTCGTAGAATCGGAGCCCCAACGTCCGTTGAGAGCCCTTACCAGGTCTTTATACTCTCTAATTTGAATGAGATTGAAGTTGTCAAGTCCTCGAAGACTGTTTACGATATTGAGAAGCCTTCAAATCCTATGTTGTTCATACTCCCGCCGTATATCTCGCGGAGGAGCTTGTATAATACAGCAGAGGTGATGAAGTTTACGACGGAGCGTTTGCCAGTTCTGCGGGTACCGATGACGGTTCCGATGACACGCCCATCGATGGTGAGGACCGGCCCTCCGCTACCACCTCCTCTAACTCTGGCCTCGGCCTCGGCTCTTCGAATTTTGCTGGTGCTGGTGAAGCTCCACGGGTCTGGGTGTAGCCTTGGCAAACCCTCATAGTTAGGAAGCTTGAAATCGACAGCAGAGCACTGCAAATACCCCTGAGGCTCGAGGTTGAGCTTCAGCGGTACGTGTTCGAAGGCGAGTTCAGTATCAGCAGGTATCAGCAGGTCGACCCCCTCGTACGCTTGCATCTTCGGAATGTATTCTATGCTAGAGCCCCGGGATCCCTGGGAGTCACACCATTTCACTTCCTTCAGTTCCCAGTGCCGTTCGATAATAGTTCCGAGACTCTCTCTCCGTCATCCCCAGCGCTCGCAGTTGTCTTTATCCGCGACGGGGCGCGCGAATATGGGCCTTGCCGCCACCAACATATTCTCAGTAATAGCGTAAGCCGTGCCTCCGTTTGCACAGCTAATCTCGCGGTTCGATTTAGGCTCGAAATCCATTTCGGATTCGATGTTGCTGGGAATCATATCCATTTCACGCTATATCTGATCACGGGAGGGCGCTTGTCGCCGCTATCATTGCCATGGGAGATGTAGTCTCGGAGTGCTTGGGTTGCTCTAGCTTCGGCTATATCAAGTCCTAGAGTAGGCTGAAGCATTGAAGTGTCCATTATTTGTACAGTGCGATTAGCTCGTGCTTGTAAGCTTGTGTATAAATGTCGTCGCCAGGTATCGATATAAATTGATAGAGCTGCTCTCTCTCTCTCTCTATATATATATATATATATAGATCTACAAGCCGGCGAGGGTTTTTGAAAATGATATCTTGCCTAAGTGTGTGGATCCGGCGGATATGAGTACCTATATAACTTGGGCGAACTCAAAACG
The DNA here is from genome assembly GCA_002224055.1 of Pezizomycotina sp. ARF18. Taxonomy (NCBI): domain Eukaryota; kingdom Fungi; phylum Ascomycota; species Pezizomycotina sp. ARF18. The sequence goes on from AZLU01000045.1 coordinate 122,888, forward strand.
ATGATATCGACGCCTTTTTAAACCTGCGGTATCGGAACTTACTCAATAGCAATAGGGTCATTGATACCCGGGCGGTTTGGCTCGTGCGACCTGAGGAACTTAAGCTCCCAATGACCATTAGATAGGACATTCTTAGCTTGTCTCCATGTCATCTTCTAGCTCTCGTCGTAGGACTCGTTCAGGTGCTCGAATACGTGCCTAGCAGTAACCAGGGTCTTTTCGTTAACAGCGTAGGCCGTGCCGTAGCGGGTGTACTCGATTGTAGGTCCGAGCCCTTCTTCCTCGAATTCGAAATCCGTTTCGGAAACTGTACGGCCGCGGATCCATTCCCAAGTCACGGAGTACTGTATGACGGGAAGACGCTTGTCATCGTTACTGGAACCAGAAATGTAGCTTTGGAAGCTTTAATCGCTTTAGCTTCGGCTCGCTGATGTTCGAGAATTGGTGTGATGATTGAAGGGTCCATTTTATGTAAAATCTAGAGTTATATAAGGTAGGAATTTATCTTTTGACGATGACATATATACCACAAAGATCCAGCGGATAACGCTGGAGCACTTATATAGCCAGTTGCATTGCGCCATACGAGTCTTTCAGGATTCGGTATTTCTGGTAGCACACACAATTGAAATTTATCACGGTTTGACGATCCGGTGCCATGCAAGGCGTCATCTCTTTTCCTTATATCACTCTTTGGAATATGATACTTATATACTTAAAGCATCTACGTACTTAGGTAAGTCCATCGTTCACTCCCCTCGTGCTACAGCCTGATCCCTAAATTGAAATCAGTCAAAGGATAAGATTATCAATTTCTACGAATATAAAGAAAGGAGATAAATGAATAGCTTGAAAAATTCTCTTAATAGCCTTAAGCATAGCTCTCTTTATATTATTCTTATGAGTCTATATGAGACCAAATTTAAGTATTACCTCGCTATCGCGATCTCGCTACGAATCTGGAATAAGAACGAGGTACTTAAAAGTATGGGCGAAAGCACTTGATTAGAAAGGAAGCAGATAGCATTGCGAACCCAAGTGTTAAATAGATCATTTTAAAAGCAGAAAAAAAAAGAAAACAATTAAGAACCTTAGCTTTAATAAGAGAAACCAAGGACAGAGAGACAGGAAGAAAGGAATCCCACGAATAACACCGCCGTTGCTAAGAAAAGAGTTAATTAAACTCCGTTGAAAAGAATGGGGAATAATAATGCCAACTATTTTGAAGGACCTCCCAAATCGCCCTATTGTGTTAAAACGAGATAAAAATGAAGAAAAATTGAGAAATATTCTCCCAAAATGGAGAAACGGGGAAAAGAAAGGCGGATGTTTATCAAGAGGATGATAAAGAAATTAAAGCAGTTTGAAGCCGGAAATCACTAAAGTAAAAGACCAACTAAAAAAGCGTTGTCCCTTTAGTGATATTCAGGATCATCGTACTGCTCATTATAATACCCAACATCGTCAATCTTCTTAATAACGGCGCTGGTAGTATCCAGCATAGCCTTGAGAACTTCGACCTCCCTCCCGAATCTTTATCTTGCTGCTGGCCCGGCTTAGGATCTTTGTAGCACAGAATACCCTCGTAGTCCACTCAGTATTTTCCCCAGTCTCCAAATCTAAATTCTGCTGAAGGCAATTATCAACGTCCCTGTTGCCGATACTAAAAGTATACCAGAGCTTATTCGTCCTGATCATCTCGTCCCTGCTCATCGCCACAGCCCTGTACATGTTCTTCTGCCTCTGGTTCTTCTGGATGTGAAGTTCTTGATTCTCGACGATAGTCAACGTAAAAGGGAAACCGGAGGTGTAGGGTTGCTGATCGAACTCGCGGACGGTTTCGCGCTTGCAAAGAATGCGAATGATGCTGAAATCTAGCTGGCGGGTTCGATAGGATATCTCGGGGGATGTTTTGCCTTCGTTGATCTGGATCGTGTCGAGGAGGAGCCTGATGGAGTCTTCCTTGTCGTGTAGGAGCTTCGTGTGCGTGAGGGAGATCTTAGCGTCCCAGGAGCGGATGGGCAGTGCCAGTAGACGTCGCCCATAGTGGTTGGTTCGTTGTAGACGGTGGGCTCGAAGGTTTCGGCGTCAATGTCGATGATGCTATTCCATGAGGATTGTAATCAGTACAAAATCAATCTTAATCGCAAGGCCATGTAGGGCACATTTATTGGAACTCACAATTTTTGCTTCAGACTCTCGCACTCAAACGAGTAGGTGACCTTTTTGGCCTTGAGCGGAGAGAACATGTGGATTCCCTTTGAGAGCTTAAGATCCGCGACGAACTCGGCATCGAAGTGATGTGATGTTATCCTTTAAAACGATTGAAGATAGTCAGCATGAGACGAGCGTCATAAATCGTAGAAATTAGCAAATATTGGTTACATACATATCAGCAAACTCGATGCCAAGTCCTCCCAGCTCTTTAGTTGCTCGTCCCAAGCTTTCCAGGTGTACGATGCCTTCGATACCGCAATTCTTTTGGGACATGGCAAAGAATAACACGGCCGAGCCTAGATAAGCAAATTGTCAATTTCGAATAAACTAGTGCTGTTTCTTACTAAATAGAACTTATATAGAGGTGAGCAATGAGTTTACTTTGCTTCAATTTGATAAAACCTTTGATGCCCTCGCATGTTCAAAGCCGTTCGCAAAAACTTGGTGCATGACATGCTGCTTGTGTTTGCAATTCTATGGAAGTGTTAGCAGATCTGCTAATATAACTGGGTTATAAGGGGGAAAACTTTTTTGATTGAAGCAGAACTTACACTTCAGGATCTTCTTCGCTTTTGTTGCGGCGCTGAGCCGGTGCTTTTTGGTTCATCGTATTGACGAATTCCTGCTGGAGACTTCCGTCTTGATTTCTTCTTCCTTGATGAGATCGATGGCCGCTTTGCCACTCATGATGTACTTAATGTTCTTCGGCTCCGCCGCCCCTTCCTGACTGCTTTGGGAAGCAGCCGCGGCGCTGTTGCTCGACCTGTGAGCGCGGACGCGACGGGTGGTGACAGGAGCCCTACGCCCGTCACTAAGCGTTGCGGCTCAGCCGCCCTCTATCCGCCGGCCTGGCGCCGAGAACGAAGCCGAGGCCTTGATTCGGCAGCGTATCCCTCGGAGCGTTTTCGTTCTGCGCGTTGTATCCCAGTCCGGTAGTGGGGTGGCCAAAACCGGAAATCATCGAGGACCCTTCGGAGGCGGCCACGGATTCTCCATGACGGAAGCTGGCGCTTTTGCGGAAGGCGCCCTCGAGTTGCCGGCATTCGAACCCCCGAGCAGGCTATTGAGTGAAACACCGCCAGCTTGCGAAGAGCTGCTGCTGCTACCACTACGGACGCTTTCAGTCTTGAGACCAGCCTGCGTGGCACCGGATTCGGGAGCATCTGAAGCTTCGGATTGAGCGACGGGCGGGCGCGAAATGTTCCTCTGAATACTTGAAGCCGCGAGGCTCTGATCGCGAGATGGCATTGGCATTGCCCTCGTCGGCTCTCTGGCCTTGCGACGTGGACCTGCACTTGCCAATGGATTGGATTCGCGCCTATCTTCAGGTGATCGACGGACTGCGGACGCGGCCCGAGCTGCAACTGCCCGGTCTCCGGGTTGGTTGCCATAGTTCGCATGCTGGGAGGTGGCACATGGGGCCTGCGCACGCTCGACACATCCGTAGCGGTATCAGCAGTAGTAGCCTGCGTGGTATTGCTCACGACCGTCGCCGCGTCATCGTTTCGTTCTCAACCCTGTCGTGTGCCCTGAAGATATAACCTTCCAATCCCTCGGTTCCGGGGTCTGGAATGCGCTGTGGACTCCCTGAATATCAAGTCGCATGGGGAAATGACTCTCAGATTTGGCATCGTACGCGAGCATCCTGACGGTAGAGAGCCTGTCCGTCTTTTTCTTGACGTTTTTGTCGTTCTTGCACCTGATCTGGAAGCAGAGCTCTTCCGCATCCAGGTTTCCGGATGAACATGGTGGTCTTCAAAGTTGAAAAACTTTGCTTCGACAGAACAAGGATCGTGAGCTCATACCTGTTGATATCCTCATTGTTGATCAAGTGCCCAGCTTTTGCCGTAAAGTTGCGCAATTTTGTCTACACGAGAGGAGAAAAAAAAATGTTAGTTGACGCTATCTGTTTTTCGAACCGTTAATCCTACACTATCAAGACCACCTACGAAGTTCTCCTCACATCTCTCAAGCTTGCGTACAGCTCTTTCGCAATCTTCCTCAGTGAAAGCACCAATTTTGGCTTCCCCATCGACCCAGACGCTATTGATATACAATCCGCAGGATTCGGCAATCTCCTGCGTGAGGTCCTTGCCGTCACGGTGGAAACAGTCTGCGAAGGTGGCCTTGTTGGTTGGAACCCACTTCCTCACGATCGGGTATCGTTTCCCGCCAGTTTCGTCATCCTCTGGAATGTAAGAACTGAAATCTGTTGCAAAGTCGTCGACCTGTGATGAAAAGACTATCAGATTACGCTGCAAGTCTACCATGGTCTTTGGCAAGCCGGGCAGGTATTTTGAGCTCTAGCGTACCTCTTCCTCTGGGTGCTCAGTCCACTGCAACGATCGTGCGTTCAGGAGCGTGGCCGTAATTCGACGAACACCGACATCGAGTTCATTTTGCTGTTTAGACTAGGTTAGCTTTCAAAAAGCCACTGAACAATCGTGTAGAGGAAGTAATGAGTAATCCCATCTTGCTTCCAGGGAGAGAATGAGAGAGGATCTGAGAGGCAGTGGGTTAAAGTACATTGTTTCTCCTGCGCTTACTCTCCCCCCTTGAAATTTGAGATTGAACGATTTGGATAAACTCCAGAAATCCAGCTTCGGCAAAGTTTTTGTCCCCTTCCAGAGTAAAAGACTAGGTGTCGCAATGACTCCGTCAGTCAGTAAGAACAACATTCTATGACATACAATGTAGATGTCATTGACTTACCTGTGAGGCCGGATTGAAAGTGCATTTTAAAGCCTTGTGATCGTCTCCTCGTTTTCTGTATAGTAGAAGGCACGAAAAAAGGAAAAGGTCAACGTTGATATAAATATCAAGTATTATAGGTGGCTATCCACATACTGGAACTCCCTGATGATGTCCTTGACGGCCAGCGGCGTGAACTCGTAAATTGAGCGCCACGTCAACGCCATTAATGGACCATGGCTGCAAGTTGGCGAGGGTGAAGGTTGAAACTAGCGCCTTCAACCTTCAATTTTCTAGATGTAGTGTGTATCGGTGTTGCTGTAGTGAGATTTTGCTACGTCCGAGTTCGCTCAAGCTAGATCGCCCAGGAAAGCAGCCGAGGATGGCATATACGGTGCTGATTTGTTTAAGCAGTATTCCTTCGAAAGCTCTCCTGTTCTAATTTTTGTCAAAAATTATGTCAGCTGCATCGTGCGAGGAAAATAAAGAAGTTGTTCAAGAATCAGGTAGGGTAAGTGAAGTGAAGCACAGTACTTGAGAGTCGGGGAACGGAACAAAACTTGGCGAAATACCTGGAGCTTCTCAGCTATTGGAGGAATGCCGAGAGATATATTATTAGAGCTGCAGTTCAATATCTTCTTTACTATAGTTCCATCCCTTCCTTGGAGCTACATAGGTTTAAGCACCTCCCCAATATTTCTTACTGTTACTTTGAATTGTCGGGGTTCACTTGGTTGGTTGTAGATTAAGTGAAGAAGGAAATGAAGTGTAAGGAAATTAAATGGCGCTGCGAACTGAAATTTTTTTTTTTTCAAGAAAAAAAAAAAAAAAGGAAAAGAAAGAAAGTAATCAAATTTCTTTGTCAAGCTGTCTTATGCGTTGTTATTTTTGTAGTTTGTGAAAGGAATTTAAAAAGTCATTCAAGTTTTGTATAGTACTTAGGCAAACAGATAAAAAAAAAAAAAAAGGGCCTCCGTGTGTCGTGGAAGTTTGGCAGTGGAACAACAGAGAATACTTCTTGCTACGAGTTAAGTAGAACAATACTGAAACAAAGAGATAGAATGGAATTGAGAGAATCGCGTGAGGTACCCGTATTGAAAATTACTGTCCAATCAGCGTGCAGCAAGGAATCGCGTCTCCCATGCTTTGCGGCTCTTAAATATAGCTTAAATCTAGCTAAAACCTATACTATATAAAGAACATCAAATCTATATGCAATACGAAGGATGAAAGAAAAATACAATATATTTGATATATCTGAACTTGAAAAGAATTGCTCCGATAAAACGCCATGCTTGCTCTTTAAGAAAACTCCAATTAATATACAAATACGTTTGAATGAGGTGAGAAAAAAGTAGCCTGTTTAGAATCAAGAGGGGAAACAGAGAAGAAAAATGAATGAGATATGTGTTTACAAATGGACAAAAAAGTTAAGAAAAAAACATAATTGGAGAAAAACAAAACATTAGAAGCAATATAACAAGGATATTTTGTACACGGCAGGAGAAAGAAGGAAGTTGAATATATCATGGCAAAGCCCAATCGACTTTATCGGCACCCTCGACGACGATAGGCTTTGGACCAGCATGTGTACCGAGAACGGTCCCTTTATACCGCTCCTCGTCGCCGGATTTTAGCTCTTTGTGTTTCAGTACTGCATTTTTGTGTACAAGCCATTAGTAAAAGTACCTTTCATAGGGAAGAGAGTGAGATAAGAACAAAGAATGCGACAGGAGTCGGGTAACAAAGCTTTAGAAAGCAGAGGTTCCGAAGGTACTTACTGGTTAACCAATCGACGACCTTCTTCGCAGGCGCCGTCCGGACTTCGCCACCCTCTGCTCCGTCCGGCGGTGGAGGAACGTCGGCGTCTTCGTCCTCTGCCAGGCCGACACCCGCTATCCTCCTCATCTCGGCCGGTATCGGTCCCTTCGCCCACTCTATAAACGCATCTACACCGCGGGTGTCGTCGCCATGGGGATCCTCAAATAACCTGATGGGCCGCAGCAAACCGAGGTGCTCCATCGCCGCCCTGGCGTCGTTGATTTCAATGTTCGTTCGGCCTGTAGAGTCTGCTATCGCGCGACAGGTAGCACGAGGAGGGTGATGTAACGTCCCATGATGTCTAAGATGAAGGTGAAGGTTAGTTAGGGAAATGGTAATTGAGTGATCTCAGCGCTCGGATTTGAAAGAAATCGCCTTTATTTGCTCTGGAACAAACTAGGTTGACTACTAGTAGGTGTTCGAAAGATAAAGATATACTGTGAAGGCATCTAATGCGCTTGGTCTTGCACCAGCAATACCGGCATTTCGTAGCATTTGCGCCGCGCTTATGCGCAACACGGCGAAGAACAGGTTCTCTTCCATTTGATGATGAGGCTACAAGAGGAGCAAAGCTTTCGAAATTGAGACTTGAGGTTTTCCTTTTCAATTGCGTAGTTTCCCCGTTATCGTTGTATATTGGGACTTGATGTAGACGAAGGCTTACCACTCATTGCCTCCGTTTCATCGATATTTTGTGCGTTGTTTGTTTGGAAGGTTAGGATGATGAGAAGTCGATTGTCGTTGTATTATGGATGAAGTTGTCGGTGGTTTATTTAGAGGACAAGGGAGGGAGGATGAGTAAGGAAAAAGAAAAGAAAAAAAAAAAAAAAAGAAAAAGGTTTACAAAACCCGCGCGTCAAAAATTAAAAGCTCAAAAAAACATTATGCCAAGACGCCAAGCACAGCTAAATTCTGGTTCTCAAAGTTACACCTCACCCTTCTTGCTATAGTGAATATTTCATCATAGGTCAGACCCACACACACTGCACACTATTATCCAGACTCATCAAAAGAGGCGCGTTTCTTTTTTAGAAATAATTTTATCCCCCTTGCCCCATCTTCAACAGCTATTAGCAACAGTAGCAGTCGTTACGTTTAGTAGTATCAAATGTGGCGGGGAACAGCTGATAGATAGGAAAGAGGGGAGTGGGGGGATTCTAGATGAGTAATTATATTTCAAAGCTGCAAGAGGAGAACTTGGCTAACTTATAGTCGATGAATCGGGTAGGCTCAGCCAGAGAGCTGCCAAGATTAGGGTTTCTGTGGTCGATGTTCGATGTTGCGCCGATAGTAAAACCTAGGCAAGGGCGGGCGACTTCCCTCCCTTACGCGACCTCTATCATTATAAAAGGTAGACATTATAGAAACAACTTTCCAATGAATTTGTCTTGATGAAGCGCAGAAGAGCTTAATTACCACCTCCACGTTTAGAGTTCAGAAAGTGCTACAGCGTTGGCGCCGTTCTGTTCCCTGATCAACTTTGTCAAAATAGATGGACAAATCGAGTCGAGTCAAGGGTTCCCCTGCCATAAATAGGTCGGTCCTTGGGGGCTCACTTTTTTTTTTTTTTTTTTTTTTTTTTTTTTTGGTCATTTATATAAGCGTCAAAAATGTTCCTGAATAGGTTTTTGTGCGGCGTGCAAGCCAGAAACCCAGAAAAGCGGAGGTCTCCACTTTCATCGAGTACCATTTGAGCCAGTGATTACTTACCATTTGTCTTCGAGATAACTTGGAGGATGAAGTAACCCTTGTATAGAATTACGCATATATTATTATATAGGCGCTGCTATCTTAAAAATTAAAAGATTTATTCCTTTATATCGTTATCGGTATCTGCTCTGGAGATTTCGACCTTTCAGCCGGACGGCAGAAGGAGGAGCGGGAAGGCAACTGTTCAACAGCAAAAAAAAAAAAAAAAAGAAAAGAAAAGAAAAGAAGGGCAGGCCAAAAACGATTGACCCATTCATCCTCTTTTCCCTTCTCTCTCTCTATGTCTCTACTATTCTTCCTTATATATATCTGCCATTTCATCCTCTTATTAGCAGCTCTAGCGAACGGGTGTGGTAGTTTTTGAGATGTCTCTCTCGGTGTTGTAGACAATGTAGAGTAGTGGTTAGTTACTATTATTCCTTTTTGCACACAACTCGACGAGGACCCAAGCGTATGGTTAACCCAACCCGAAGGAATAAGAAAATATACCACCAGTAGTATTATTATTATTTATTATTGTTGTTAATCGAATTATATATCTTCCTCAGGGTATAATCGATTAAAGAAATATACTGAATACAGGCCTGTGCCTGGAAAAAGGGATGATTTACTGGTCAGCAGCGTCTATAAAAAGAGATCCGAAGAGGTTCTTCACAAGAGTAAAAGCAAAGCCGAAACAGATCTGACGATACTGTACTGAAATTATATATATATATATACGGTATCTTCCAACTACTTTGCTGAGCTACCGCCGCACCGCACCTATTGCTTGCCCTCTCTTGCGAACTCCTTTCGGAGGTTTGTCATTTGATCTCCCCTGCAATAATAATATTAAATAATAGTACATTATTAGCCCAGAAATATACACAAGTATATATCCTTCCTCTCGGTATATTATTAAGCATATATCTCTGCTTTTATTCTTGTTATTCACACTCTCTCTGACTTTCTCTCCCTTATATTATCTTTCTTATTATCGTAGAAATTTGTCTTTCTTTCCTTTTTCCTCTCGAAAGGGAAGATAGAGATAGGTTTAAATAATAATAATAATAATAATAATAATAATAATCTAAGTCGGAGGTAAGAGAAACTTGAAAGTAGCGAGTGAGTGTCTTTCCTTACCTATTCAGAGATACTTATTATTTTTTCTTCTTCTCCTCACACACTCTCACGTCCCATTACTTCCCTTCAGGTACCACACCACGCCCACCTCCGTATATACTATACTTTCTATACTTCTTTTTTACCTTTTTTTTTTTTTTTTAATTTCTTAATTTGAAGTAACCTTTTTTTTTTTTTTTTTTTTTTTAAAATTTTATTATTATTATTATTTCCTCCCCTCTCTTCATTCCACGCTTAGAGGAGAAAGAAAATTTGACTTCCTCCTATAATCGCACAAAACACCATTCCCCCCCCCTTCTCCTCCATCTCCCTTTCTCCCCCAATCCTTCTCTTCCTCTTCAATCACGACAAGGCCTTCAAACAGCTTTTTCTTTGTTTCGTCGCTTTCTTGTCGTTTCTTCAACTTGTTCTCGTCGCTTTTGGTCGTGTCTCGTATTATTCCTTTCTCGAGGTACATTCTTTTCCATACTCTAATACACGCGATGCATTGTTGAACGGCGATCGCAGAATGTGTATTTTTTCCCTTTTTTTCCCCCTTGACTAAATTTTTCTATTTCTTTTGAAGTGCCTCGTAAATCTTAACCACAATCCACCACCGCACGACGAGAAAAGGAGAAAATCAATAGAGAACCGGTGTATCTGCGACAGGAAATCTCGAAACGACGGAAGGCCAAGGACTCGAATGCGTGTGTGCGTGAACGGTTCCTCAGGACAAATCGAATAAAAACCGAAAAGGATCCTTTCTCTCTTTTTTTTCCCTCTTCGTTTCGAATTTCTTTCCTGATTGTCGCTCCACTCGCTGCCTCTATCTTCGCGCTGTGGAAGAGTTGCCAAACCCCACGTTCGATTTACCTGTTATTAAACGACTATTTAGAAGGATTGTTTCTTTTCTTAATTAGCAACCTGGGCGAGAGAGAGGGAAGAGAGCGTGTGTATATAGGGGTGGAGATTAGTTCGCAAGATCTGCTTAGGATAGGATCTGTGCGATGGCCACCGAACCAGAGGCTCGTCAACGTGACGCGCCGGGGAGGAAAATGAACCACTACCTCAACTGCGAACAACTATCACCGCATCTTCGACAGGCTCACGAGCTCAGAAAGTTAACGAGGAGATCTCGCCACGATCACCTTCGGAACAGAACCGACAACAGAAACTCTCTCCAACCAAGGAACCAAAGAGGATTTGTCGCAAATGCGGCCTACCACTGACCGGACAATTCGTGAGGGCTCTAAACGGCACATTTCACTTGGACTGCTTCAAATGCGAGTAAGTCGCACATTGCGGGCTCTTTTGGAAGATGAATCGTCTCTCTTGGATATTTTGTGTTGTTCCCTGACTTTTTTTGCCCTTTATTTTTTTTGGTTTCCCTTTCTTAGTTAGCGGGCGACTGACCAAGCTTGGCTCTTCTTTCGTTTGCCCTTATTGTTTCTCTCAACAGGACTGCCAGGTAATTGTGGCTCAGAAGTTTTTCCCGTCGATGATCCAGACGGCACAACTTATCCGTTGTGCGAAACCGATTACTTCAGACGGCTGGATCTCCTTTGCCATGCTTGCGGCTCTGCTCTTCGTGGGTCTTATATCACAGCTCTGGAGCGCAAATATCACATTGAGCATTTCACTTGCTGCGTTTGCCCAACGGTATTCGGCCCGCAAGATTCATATTATGAACATGATGGCCAGGTTTACTGCCATTACCACTACTCGACGCGATTTGCGGCTAGTGTCAAGGTTGCCAGACTGCAATACTGAAGCAGTTTGTTGAGATCCTTAGGAATGGTGTGCAGCAACATTGGCATCCTGAATGCTACATGATCCACAAGGTATGCAATAATATATCCATATTGGGCGAAAGATGTTTAGTATTCACTTGACAGGGAAAAAAAAGATGGAGATGGAGAGAAGTGAGAAAGAAGGATAAATCAAGCGAAAACTTTTTGCAGACTCTGTTTCTTACCTTCTTCATATCCAATAATAGTTCTGGAGTGTTAAGCTCACTCCTGGTGAACCGCCAGAGCGACCGTATTTGGATGCCCAAGAAGCACAAAGACCAGACAACCCTCTGCTCGAAACTAGAACACAGGTCCGCAAATCGGAAGAGCTGATGGAACAGAAAGTGTACCGGATATGGAGCGTCCTATCGACTTCGAAGAATCGTCAGCAGCCAATATCAGTGATATGCTGCTGCATGTTAGTAATGGAGCTTACTTCGATGGGGTCTTGGTCGCTGAGAAGTTTATATGGCATGTTGAAATTCTATTTTCTTCAACCGATAATCTTGATAGTGAGTCGTATCACTGTGGAGGTGAAAGTAAGTCTCTGAACATATTTTTCTTTGTTTGATTTGATCCTTTTAATATTTTATTTTGGTATAGCCTCGTATCTTGGAATATTTTCTGCCTGTTTGTTTAAAGGGGAAAAATAAAAATAAAAAATAAAATTTTTTTAACATTTAATCGGAAGGCCGAAGAATGGTGCGGAAGGAGACGGAAATATATTTGTTTTTCATTTATTCGTATGTTCTATATGCTATGTTGACGATAAGTTAGCTAACCGACGGGTTCGATCTTGTTGTAGCTTTGTCGTATTCTCGTGAAGCGAAGCTGCTTTGCAAGAAGATTGTAGCATTTTTCACTCTTCTCTCGAAGTCACAGGAAACCGAGTTAGAAAGCTGGGAGTTACTCAAGAACTCCTTTCACTTGTTACTGGTCTTGCCCACTACCTGAAATTATTAATCAGGATCAGCTTGCAAGGGCGCTAAAGCTGGTATGTTTATGCCTATCCATATGGCCCATATACTTGGGCTATTCATCAGAGAACACTTGCCAATATAAAAATCAGGAACGCGACTTCCAACGGCCACAGGCACTAGACAACTTCCTTTTCGAACTCTCTGATCTACAGGCAGCCAAAGAGAAACGGGAGTCGTTGACATTCACGCGCTAGCGCGCGCCTTGCTGACCTCAATTCCGACCTTTGCGTTCGGTGTCAAAACACCATTGAGGACGAGTGTGTTATGTTGGAGAGAGAAGATGCATGTTGTTTGTTTCACATGCGATAACTGTGCTAGGGATTTACGACAAAGTCTGAACGATGCCCGCTGGTCAAACACTGCCACAGAATTTTGTGCAGTAGCTGTGTATCTCAAAGAATCGACGCTGTGCCTGGGTTTGAGCATGTTACGAAGTTGAGACAATACGTTTATCTGCTTCGTGTCGCCCTCGCAAGGCTTCTCAACATGCTGCGAGAAGGTGGGGCCCTACCACACACATCAGGTATGTCTTGTGTTTCAAATATACCTGTTTTTACACATATAACTCATTATTGCGCGCTAACACAATCCTTAGACGATCCAAATCTAGCAGTTATGATTCGTCAAACAACTTGGGCGAACCTGCGCTATTGCGTTCCGAGTCTCGATCCAAGTCTTATGGCGGAGAGCATGCAGAGAGTTTATCTAATACGATCAGTGATGTGCGAAGGCTGCGCTCCCAACGTTTGAACGCCGGCTTGGCCAGCACGGGAAGGAAAGCCAGGCAGTCCCGACTTATTGAGGGACCCAGGCGGACATGATAGGAGCGGGCTCTCCCGGATGGAAGACCCTCAGGGACGCGGACAGCAGAGGTTCCGCATAATCGAGGATCGTGATCAAAATGGAGACGCAGTTAACGAGCTGACATTCGGAGACGAGAAGACGCTCACTCTAGATGATATTCCTCGGATTGCGGCCACAGAGCAGGCACGCGAACTGCGACCAAATGCTTTCAAACATAGGACGTCAGGCTTCGGTATTCCCAGCGGCGTTCTACCCGGAAAGCTTATTAACGGTCATCAGCGCGAGATGTCCGGAGACGGTTCTCGTTCACCAATAGCACAGCCCAGGCCCAAGCGCTACTTCTCTGAACTCTCCGCTATTGATTACTTTATTGTCCGGGCATGTGGCGTGTATAATGATGTTGCCTTTAGTAGAGGACCACTTTAATATGGAGGACCTTCTAAGTCTTATCGAGCGCACCGGAAAGCCGACGTTTTGGGATAAATTCGGGAAAGCTTTCAACAAAGACGGCAAGAAGCAGAACAAGAAGAAAACTGGTTAGTGATTGGACAAAGATTCCATTGTCACTTAAACACTTAACTTTACTTGTAAAGAATCATACTAACCCGTTATTCTAGGTGTTTTTGGGATTCCTTTGGAAGTGCTTGTCGAAAGGACGGCGCTGACACCTCACAAGGTGTCGGCCCTGGCACTCTTCGTGTTCCTGCTATAATTGATGACACTATTGCGGCTATGAAGCAGATGGGTAAGCCAAAGCTCTACCCTAAATACGATATATACATTTTCGAGAATACTTTTCTGATATGTCACAACAGACATGTCGGTGGAAGGAGTCTTCCGCAAAAATGGCAATATTCGTCGTCTCAAGGAAATGGCCAATACCTTTGATAACGGCGAGAACTTGGATCTGGCCTCTGAAGGCCTGTGCAGTGGCAGCTCTCCTCAAGCGTTCCTGCGTGACCTCCCGGATCCGCTCCTCACGTATAAGCTACATCGCCTCTTTATTACGGCCATGAGTAAGTTATAAGATATACCGATTTGAAGGCTCACCAAACGGAAGAATAGTAGCTGACGTCGTGTATAGAATTACCGGACGAGGATAAAAAGAGGCGTGTCCTACATTTGACATGCTGCTTGCTTCCAAAGGCGCATCGTGATTCTGCCGAGGTTTTGTTTTCATTCCTCAACTGGGTTGCTTCGTTTTCGCACATTGATGAGGATTTCTGGAAGCAAGATGGATTACACAACCTGGCAACGGTCATGGCTCCCAACGTGCTCCTTCCGAAAACGACAATGCCAGGAATGGATGAAAGCTTGCTGGCAATTGAAGTTGTTCACACTCTTATCCTCTATAACGATCAGATGAGTGAGGTAAGTTCAATATTTTGATTTTTTTTTAAGCCGAATACCTAAAACGGCTCGGATATGATGCTAAGTTTTTCTCCTTGCAATCAGGTGCCGGAGGATCTTGGAGTATAATTCATGACTCCAATCTCTTCGCTACGAGCGCCGAACTCACGACGAAAGATATTTTGAAGCGGTATCAAGAATACTCCAAGCAGCCGCCTCCTACGAGGCCATATCTTTCGCCGGGTATGTCCAACAACTCCCCTCCACGGTCGAAGGAAGGTCGTGCGCCACCCCGTGTTTCATAGGGTCGACAACGAGCCGGCGACAGGAGGAAACCAAGCGTGGTCAAATGAATCGTCCGTAAAGCACGTGAACACACCACCCGCACCCCTTCCACAAAGTCTCAACGCTCCAAATTACCAGAACGGCAACGGGAGCTTTGATGTTCCTAGTGGAGGTGAAAATCACGGGCTTGGGATCAACGCGAGTCCCAGAATTATCGACCACACCGACCCGCCGCTTATGAAGGTCAGCAGTATTCTCAGTCGAATTGGAACGATGCAAGCGCTACTCCACGCCAACCACAGCCGAGCATGGGTGTCACCGGTGCAGGCTAGTGGTCTGAGCTTGTGAAACGCTTCAGAAAATATTTCCCCCGAAATAATTAAACTACCCTGATTCTCCTTCATCTTTTTCGTCTGCTTAGCGACCGTTTGTTATAACCCCATATGCATTAATGATCCCGCTCTACATTCCCTTATCCGCTTCCTTTTATAATTAAACATTAGTGGCTCGTTAGATACGTATTATATTATTACCATTTTCCCCTCGTCCCCTGGGTGTGTTCGTTTCTACTCGATTCCTCGTCCCCCCCTTCTATCCTTCTCTTAACACCTCAGCCTTCTTCACACCTTTTTTTTTCTAACTTCAACCAGTCTTGTATTACATTTCCATGCTGAAATTTATTAAGGTTTATTGTATTTGTTAAGTTTTTCTTTTCTCTTTCATCAACAGCCTTCAAAATTTGTCTTTATGAACTTGGGAAAAGATTCTTTTGTAGTTAGTACGTGCTTAATAACTGTCAATTAAGCGGAGTTGTTGTTAATTTACTTATATTATATCATTCACTTTCCCCTTACCTTTCTTGTATGCACTTCTATCGCTTTTTGATCTGCTTACGAGTCTTCTATACTAAACTTCACTATTCTTTCTCTTTCATTTCGAGTAAATTCTTTTCTTCTCTTCTCTCGTAGGCTTGTTCTCTATGACAAACCTCCTCTTTCTTCTACTCTTTAAAAAAAATCTTTTTTTGTAATGTATATTTATTCCATATCTCCAGGTTCCATAACCCACCGATCAGACCTTTCGTTTACGGCATTTTTACTTATTTATCTATTAATTGTTCTTGAAGAAAATTAAAACGGGATCTAGCTAGGTTTTATCTATATCTACATTCGTTTTCTCCTTTCTTCTCCTGTTATATTTCTATGTTTCTCGCTCAAATTTAACAAAAAAAAACCTCTTTTATTTAGGCTGTGCGGCGATTTTTATTTTTATTTTTATTTTTATTTTATTTTTATTTTTATTTTTAAAAGTCGCACATCTGTTATAGCTATTATAACTTACTTGCCTTACCTTCATTTTTTTCTCGTGCCATAGGTATGCAGAAGTAACGTTGATATCCAAATTCCAAGTTCTTTTCTCGCTGGTCAATCGATTTACAACCGTGTCTGTCAAGAATATGTGATAATGATGTTAGAAGTTAATTCTCACAGCTTTAACTGAACTACCCACTAGACTATCGAAGTAGAACAAATATACGCAAATTTTGTATTTTAGAGCTATTATATTCAAGAACCTGGTATAAACAGTCAAAGTCGGTTCGGTTCATAAAAGCTCTAGCTAGGCATATACAAGTAACTTAATAAATAAATTCTCGTAGACAGGATTTCATCATATTACAAGAGCTATAGGTCCTAGTCTTCACCTTGAACTGTAGAATTGCATTGTCGTATTCCTCCGATAATTATATATATATCAAACACATTGAAAGATATACTCCATGTGCAAAGTAAATGGTTTTTTTAACGATATATACAAAACGTATCTAGACGTGCGTAAGAAGAACAGTGATCTTAACATGACCGAAGCTTCCATACTTTTTTTTTTTTTATCTCTTCTAAATATGGACTACAAAAAATCTTACAAACTTCTTTCTCCTCCAATCCATCATTACGCCGAAACCCTTTGCTCAGCCTCCACGCCACCCTGCACCTCCAAATCAACCTCCACCTTTCCATCCGCATCAACACTCTTCAGCACCGTCCCGTAGCCTCCGCGACCTCAGGCTTCTTAACCTCCAACTCACAGATCCTCAGGACCGTATACCTATGCTTACTCTTCACCGTCTTCACCCTCCTCTGCCTCCTCTTCGTCTTCTCCTTAAACCTCATCGGCTCCCCCGTAATCTCCACAACCCTCGCGCGGCACGTGAATAACCTCCCGTCGACGTATGGATCTCCTTTTATCGTGAAATCTCTGGACCCGATCGTCGTAGCGTGCGTTAGCCGGAGTATTTCCCCTGCTTTACATAGCACTGATTGCTCGGAGATGTTTCGGGGTGGTATAAAAGCGACGGTAGGGTTATGGTATCGCCGACGGTAACGAGGTAGGGAAATCCGTGGATGTGGATCGTGACGTAGTACGGCGGTTGCAGGAGGATCGAAGTTAAATGCTCCCGTACCGACGGTGCAGCTCCGTCGTCGGAACTGAAGCTTTAATAGGAAGTGTTTGTGGTAGTGAAGGTGATTGTAGAGCGATGGCTTTGTTACCCTTCGGCGGTAACGGGGCGCACCGTGCTTGCGGATGCGGCGGGGCGCGGGGGCTTCGGGGTTTTTCGGCGCGGCCGATTTGGGGGGCCGGGTTGGATGCGAAGCGCTGCTGCTGCGCTAGGAGCTGTAAGGGGAAGTAGTAGCGGGCGGTACGGGGCCGCGCTGGTAAGCATAGCCGCGGTGTCAGGAAGGGCAGAGGAGTGCCGACGAGACCGCTCGCTGGAGGAGGCGGCAGTGTGCCATCTTTTTTGTTGCAGTGGAAGAATTGAGCTGCCTCTGTTACGATATATTAGGTTAGCTAGCTGTTATTACATATGATGCCGAGTTAGAGGGTATTTTATACTCAATTGACGATTTGACGTACCTGTTTGCAGCTGCAGAACGTGATCGACAGAGTTGACGTTGAGGTCATCCGGTAGTTAGACTTTTCTCTTAGTGGGAGGTTAAAATTTACTGTGGACTGCCAAGACTGAAATCTCTAAATTTTGTTTTGGCCCAGGAAAATTTTTTTGTTCCTGTCCAAAACACCAAAAGCCCACTAAATACCGCCAACTTCACCAGTATCGACAACAAAGGACATACTTTCAACTGTCGCCTTGTCAATCATATAGAGATCAAGCACAAAGATTCGTCCATCCTGCTGGGTGGATTAGGGCTCATCATGGTAAGTCAATCCAGTTAATACTAAGTTGGCCACGTTGGAACACCTGCTAACCTTTCTTTCTTCGCAGCCTCAAAACGAGTATGGACTCGATGCCATTCCTACAGCGATATTGTTCTCAGTTGTTAGTAGTTCTCGCTAACGGGTCATACAGGTATATCGAGCGGTGGCAGAAGCAGCACGGAAAGCAGTTAGACCACGAAGAGCGGAAGTACGTCTTTGAAAAACCCTTCCTACTCCCTCACATCCCTCTCTTCCTAAATACTAACATCTACCCTCTTAACAGACGGAAACGTAAAGCCCGAGAAGCGCACCAATCCTCCAAGAATGCTCAAAAGCTCCACGGCCTCCGCGCGAAGCTGTACGCGCAGGCCCGTCACAAGGAGAAGATCCAGCTCAAGAAGACCCTCCGCGCCTACGAACAAAACAAGCTGAAATCAAACGAACCAACCGAACCCGCCACGCAACCACTACCACCGTACCTCCTCGACCGCGCGCAACCTACCACCGCGAAATCCCTCTCATCAGCAATTAAGCAAAAACGCGCCGAAAAGGCCGCCAAATTCTCCGTCCCGCTGCCCAAAGTCCGCGGAATAAGCGAAGAGGAAATGTTTAAAGTCGTAAACACGGGCAAAAAAACACACAAGAAGGGTTGGAAGAGGATGATAACGAAGCCGACGTTCGTGGGGGCGGAGTTTACGAGGAGACCCGTGAAGTACGAGAGGTTTATAAGACCGATGGGTTGAGGTACAAAAAGGCCAACGTTACTCACCCGGAGCTGGGTGTTACGGTTCAGTTACCGATACTGAGCGTGAAGAAGAACCCGCAGAGTCCGATGTACACGCAGCTCGGCGTGCTGACGAAAGGGACGATAATAGAGGTCAACGTAAGCGAGTTGGGGCTCGTTACGGCGGGTGGGAAAGTCGTTTGGGGAGGTGGGCTCAAATTACGAACAATTGCGAGAACGATGGTTGCGTCAATGCGTAAGTGCTCTCTCTCTCTCTCTCTCTCTTTTCTTCAACGCTCAAAAGCAAATTATACGAGATCTGAATATGCTAACTAGAAGGTCTATATGCAGTGTTTTACTGGTTTGATCAAATGGCGTTTTTTGCACGTATATCCGCATGGGATTTTTGCCGTGTTCTGTGTTTGCGCGACACTAGATGTAGTTTTAATCGACCTCTAAACTAAAGGAAGACAAAATTGGGGCGTTGATAAATTGTGCTTTCTTTTCATTGGTATAGTATAGTATCTGCATGTTGTCTTTTAAGTTCGAAATTCGATGAAATAGTTTACGTATTTAGAGTCTGATATCATGAAGCTGTGAGGTCAAAAGCTCGATTCTACACAATTATCATATAGAAATGAACAAATGGTTTTCTTAGAAGTTGCCTATACTAGACTGTAAGCGTCCTAGATGTGCCTATAACGACGCAGACTATTTGACTTTCATAGAAGAATTCGCTTTACAGCAATGAATAAAGTGTCATTACTCCACGAGCTGATGAATATTCCTTAAAATTGATGAAGATTGATTTAATTAAAAAGAAATAAATAATGAAGAAAAGAAAGAAAGAAGGAAAGAATTTGTAAGGAGCGAAGTACAAGTGTTTGACGTTTCAAAGCCCGCAAAAAAGCGCCAGCGTAAAAGAGAAAACAAATATAAATATGTACCTCCCGTTTTGTTTAAGGAGAAAGGGGAATATCATCTAATATTACATAGCTTTGGAATTCGAAAAACAGCAGAAAAAAAGGAAAAGAACAAAAAACTCCACATTCATAACTTATAGATATATATAATTACAGTGTAGCTTATTTTTACTCGTTTCCAACCTTTTGAGTGATGGAATTTTGAGCTGGGTCCAGAAAAAGGGGTCATTACCAGGAAAAAGAATAGACAGGCGAAAGAGCAGAGTGACAGGGGAATCATTCCGGTATCGGGGAAAAGGAAACGCAACCGCTGAAGAAAGAGAAGACTCAAATATAATAATAAGGGGTAACCAAGCGCTTTTTTTCTGTTTTCAAAGATGGGTAAGAAATAAACAAAGGAGTCGTGATATTTGAAAAAAGGTCAAAGAAAAGCAAAGAAAGGAATGTCGTTAACGTGCGATATGTCACCGCCCCAACTCTTTCGCTCGAACATCTTCCTCTTAGTTTGGAGAAGACGTCTTTTCCCCATATCTTCACCTGCTCTGCCGTGGAGCACCTTGTCCTTTGTGTACTCGCACGCATTCTCAAGCAAGCTGATCAAGGTATCTTCGCTGACATCGACGACGCCTTCCTTCTCCCTGTCGGGGTTCAGGAAGCGGTCCTCCTCGCTAAGGAGCTCCCTGATCGTTACACGCTTGTTCTTGTCCCGTTCCAAGCAACCTTTCATGGTATATATGAGCGAGCGTGGACTGGAACACCGCCGATACCAGTTGAGGGGTAGTTGATTTCAAACTTGGGGTTCGGGATAGCTTGCATTTTGGAGTACATGTTGGGCAGGTGAGCGAAGGGAGTGCGGCCGTAGGTCATCTGATAAAGTATGCATCCGAGAGACACACATCACTAGGGGCGCGAGCTTGAAAAGGCGAGGCAACCTAGAGCCTCCCGGAGCGGACATCCTTGGTTGTAGTCCGCGATGGCTTCGGGGACATATATGAAATCGTTCCCACCTGTGCCTCTCGATGGACGTTAACAGTATCGCTTGGATAGCGTTCGCGATACCGAAGTCAATGAGTTTGAGGCGCCCCTGTACGAGGACGAAGTTGGCAGGTTTCAGGTCCGAATGGACAATGTTGTGCCGATGAACCGCATCAACGCACTCGATCATCTTTTCCAGTAGTACCTTATGAAAGACAGATCGAGCTGGGAATCATCTCCACCATGACGAGCAGATAGCATACGGTTAAGATCCAGTTCACCGCATTCAAGTAGCTATTTTAAATAAGGTTTGGAAATCATACTTTAGTTTCGGACAAACAACTTCAAGAACAAATCTGATAGATTCGAAAATACGTACCACAGTGAGAGTCCCCTTGTCTTCGTTGACTTCAAAGTCGTAAAGCCTCACAACACGATCGACATCCTTAAGTTTCTTCAGGAGTCGATTTCACCTTTGAATCCCCGGATAACCATTTCATCCTGCTGCTCGAACACAACCTTCTTCATGGCCATCATCTTGTAGTTCTCGCCATGACCCTGTATACCTTGCGCTGCCACCGCGACCGATCTGATCTAACCTGAGGTACTTGATGCCGTTGACGACGACGTTCTGCCTCTTCGTCGTAGATGCCGCCGCAGCGCCAGCCCTGGCAGTTTGCATCTGAATTGCTGACGGCATCTTCGGGGTGTGTGAGCCATGCGGTGTGGCGTGTTGCTGGAGCGGCTCGCAAGCGCTGGTCCTCGAGGCGTGGTTCTTTCTTGCACAGGCGCGGCAGCGGGCTTCTGGGGCGGGGAACCGGCGTCCCTCTCAACCTTGGTAGGTTTTGAAGAAGTCACGGGCTTCTTGAAAGATATAACAGGGGCATTCTCCTTATCGATGTCCTCATGCGAAGGTTCGACCGGCGCCGGACCCGACGACAACTTTACGTGGGATTGACTTCTGCAAGCGTTTGCGCGGAAGAACGTTTGCTGATCATGTGCACAGGACTAACGCGCGCTCGATCCTCGATCGGGTCCGCGGCTTGAATAACAGGGCTGCCTTCTGGCTGGACGCCGGCTCCTCTAGAAGGAGAACGTCTTAGTTCCGGAGAGCCATCCCTCCTTGTCTCTCCGTTCGGCAGATGAAGTGTATTTGGCGATCTTTGGTGGAGGAGATCCTGAGGATTGTTGGACCTCAAGCTCCGGCGAAGGGTGCCTACTGTATCTCGATGCTGACCTCGAGTGGGTGCTTGATTTCCCGGCGCTGCGCTCTCCGATGGAGTCTTGCCCTCGATGTCGAAAGACGGAGCAGGCTGGGCAAGAGGATTGTCTTGTCCCATCATCTCGTCCGGGCTGACCGCGGATTGGGCTTCGGGGTCGCGCTTCGGGCCACGGATTGGCATACTAACGTCAAACCCCGGGTAGGCCTCTTCGTTGTTGTCTGCCACTGCCTAGCCACGGAACCCGTGGGCCTGGTTATTGTGCTATAAGCGGGCGTCTCGTTGGGGCCCGGCTCCCGCTTCCCAGAACCGCTGGAGGAGCTACCCCAGAGTTATGCGCCGATCCTGGTGCGGCCGTGGGGCCCTGAACTGCCGCCCAACCGCCGGCGTGACAAAGTCCTTCTCGACGGCTGCCGGAGCGGGACTCTGATGTTCCGCGGTAGCTATCTCTTCTGCTGCCACTGCCTCCAGAAATGTCACTCCGTCGTCTTGCTTCCTCTTAAGACTGCTACTCGAGAACTTTTGCGCGACGACGTTTCCTCCCTCCCGAGGCCGTCAGCGTTGCCGAGGAGCCTCTTGGCCAGGTCGCTGAGCTGCGGAATGTTGGCATCGTCGTCATCGTCGTCAGAATCATCGTCATCTATCGACATCCTCCTCCTACTAATCGATACCGCCGGGGGGGTTGTCATTGTAGATTTTTGCCGTGAGTTTGCGACGAGGAAGAAATCGACGAAGTCCCTGGCGTAGGCGTCGTGATTGACTTTTGGCTACTGCTTCTCATGGTCGACGACGACGACGATGATGAATATAATGGCGACTCCTTTCGAGAATGTTTTAACCCTACAGTCGCCATTGTTCCTTTCTTCTACGGAAAGGAAAAGGAACAGAGACTTGTTTGTTGTGGTTTCTAGGTAAAAAGAAGAATTTGCGAAAAACCAAAAGAATTAAAATAGTCTCTCGCTCCACTACACGACTGAAGCTGCTTCGTGAGAGCAGTAAAAAAAAAAAAAAAAAAAATACAAAGGAATAGTCGCGATAGCAATAATTGAAACAATTATAAGTATCCGTCTTCCTTCTCGGGTTGAAAGAATCCGTTTCCTTTTTTTTTTCCTTCTCCTCAAAGGTCCGACATCTATACACATACACGTTTCGAAATATGTTATTGAAAGGGAAAATTTAACAAAAAAAAAACAAAAAAACAAAAAAAAGAAAGATGGTCTTGTGAAACAACAAAAGTAAGTATTCGTCCCTCTCGGTTTATGTTTTGATCTTGAGATACCCTCTCTCTCTCTCTCTAAAAGATTTAAAAATGAAAAACCTAGGATACTTTATAAAATAGAATAAAGGGGAACGTCCGAGGGGGGAAGGCGGCGACGAACGGCCGGGGGGGGGGGAATTTGTTGTTTGATTGTTGTTGTTGTCGTTGTTGTTGTTAGTCGTGAACTCCGAAGGAAGAAGGATCGTGAGAAAATCTCTGGAGGAAGAAAAAGAAGAGAGAAGCAAAAATAATTTCTAGAGGGGTGGGAAGAAAAGGCTTGTTGTTTGGTTTGGGGGGGTTATTTTTCCCGCTCCCGTTCGTCGTGTTTTGATTTTTTTTTTTTTCGTCCAAAAGAGACTACGTGATTGGCGACAGGACGGTTCCACGACAACCCGTCTATTACTTATTATTATACTTCCGAACGCTTCTTCCTGTCAAAACTCTGCAATATCATTATCGATAAGGGGTAGATTCTTTTATGGTATTTTGTGTATATATATATTTCATAGTGAGATAAAGACAGTAAGAAGAAACACGGTAATTAAACGCAATATATGCCCTTTTTTTTTCCCTTCACAGACCCTTCCATGCTAACTTCTCCAAATAATCCTTCTTCGATTTGTTATGCCTCACGAATCCCATAAACCTAAGCTCCGCTATACCTTTGAAGAATAACGCTCTATTTTTTTTTTTTTTTTTGTTCAATTAGCCAGTTTATTCTAACAGGGAGGGGTCATAAAAGGAAGACAGAAGAAGCATTTATAGACTTACTGCGCCGTTTCGGTAGGGTATTCCTCCTCGTCCGTGCTGAGGATAGACAAAAACGCCTCCATAGATCGTAAATATTGATCTGGGCGCTGCCTGCTTCAAGGTACAGCTGGTAGAGTATGCTCGTAGCCGGGTTGTGGGTATCGGCCCTTCGGCTTCTCCTTCTTCGTCCCCACGACGCAGCACTTGCACGCCAGGTAGTCCTGCGGCCGGGATAGAGCCCTCTCGACAGCCGCGCGAGACCTCGCAGCGAACACATCCCGATGCGGCGACCTCAGGTCGTAAAAAAGCACCTCGTTCAGGAATATACCGTGAACGCCCTTTAGCTTTTCGTCAAAGTAAGCTTTGAGGTCCTCCACGAACTCCTGTACGATCTTGGAGTACTCCGCGTCCTGCTTCTTGAGGTCCTTTTTGAGCTCCTCGAGCTTGATCTTCCCGGATATGACGGTCGTGCGCATCGTATCGGTAGATATGCTGAATTCGCTCACCAGCGCGCCGCCCCTGCTGCTGCCGCCGCTTGCTTTGACTTCTCTCGACCGGCCGCTTTTCTTTTTGCTTTCTTCTTCCTCTGTTTCCTTCCATTTCTCCGCCTGCAGTGATGAATCTGCTCAACCCAAGACCGTATCTTCCCTCTAGCTCCGGTATCGTATCGACTTCCGCCAGTATCTTGTTAAGGACGTTGAGTAACGAGCCGGAGTTCATCTTCTTCACGGCCAGTACAGCTTCACGGACTAGAGTGCTTTCGACAAATTCCCCCGAGGATCTGAGCGTATAATTCGTACTTCACGACGTTCCTCTGGAAGGACGCGCTGAGGCAGGACTTGACGGTATCGAACAACGCTAGCCCACGAGCGATGCCCTGCGTATAATCGCCAGCATTCTTTATCGACGCAAATACGTATTCGCGCAGGTAGTCGTCGTCATTGAGCAGCTGTGAGACTTGATCCAGATTCTTCTTCTCCAGAGGTCTTCTACATGACTACAGCAAGTGTTATGTTACAATGAACTAACTGAAATATGGGGAAGAAAGAGCCCTTACTGTTGAAAAGATGTCAAATTCCGTATTGCCTCAACGTGATCGTCCGACAGCACCTTCGCCATTCGGGCCTTATCGTCTACGGAGCCCAGAACCACAGTCAACGGATTTGCGTAGAAATGCGACATGTACGCATACTACGAGAGTGCACAACCACCAATTAGTATAAAACGCTCCACGAGACCCTATACTTTATTTTTAGTACCTTTAAAGCAGAAACAAAAGCCTGCACGCTTCTCGAGTAATCCCTCTGCCTTTCAAATATGAAATCACATAGGCTCGGTCCCATCCGCAGCAGTATATCTGGCGAGTTCACAGCCGCATCGAGACCTGTTCCATACTAGCTTCGAACGGAGCTACTTGAAACCCCTCACCACGCATACGGCTGATCGCCGACTGCGGCAGCTTGTCGTAGAAAAGCTCCTCATCCGTTGCGATACCTAGCAGCAGGACAAATGGTATCCGATCTAGGAATTTACTAAGTAGTGATATGACTTCTTAACAAGCGTATTTTCTCTTTTTTTTTTTTTTTTTTTTTTTTTGATTAGAAGTTTTAAATTGTAGTGAGTAATCTTACTAGAACAGCTCGATCACGTCTGCCAGAACGCCCGTATCGAATGCTTCCGTGTCCTGCACCGCGACAATAACTTTCTTCGTCGGATGAGAGTTGCACCAGTCGCAGAGGATCTGTAAGTCGTAGTTCAAGTATCGCCTCTACACAACATAGTATCAATTTTAATTCATCAAACTCTCGTATCGAGACTTTCTTTTGTGAAAAAGAAATATATCTGGAGTGAAAGCAGCTACCTTGAGCCCCCTGTCCCACTTATGATAAGATCATCATCCCTGTCCGCCTCCTCTCCTTCGTCGTCCTCTTCCGCCGTCGCATCGTGTATCAGCTTCTTCAATGTTCCTTCAGTTAACGCAGTCCTTCGACGTGAGGACCACCACGGGACCGATCCCGTTCTGCTCCGATATGCGCGACGAGATCTGGCCGAAGAGCGCGCCGTGGGATGCGATGTTCGGGCCCGTGAATATCAGCGCCGTCGGTATCTTTTCTTTATACCTACCCAAAAAAAAAAAAAAAAAAAAAAATCAGATCTTTAGCTAAACCACGTCGCTGAAGATGGAGTAGTATTTATAAAAAAAAAAAAAAAAAAAAAAAAAAAAAAAGAGGCAATGCGTGCATCTCCGGCGTAGCCGTCTCCGCGAATGCAGACACTACCGAGCGTATCCTCGTTGATCTTTTCCAGCGCGTCCTACACATATCAGATAATTCAGCTTTCCGAACCTCCATGAACCCGGGTATAGCTTTTAACGCACGTTCAACCTCCCCTCCGCGCCACCCAAAGCTTCTCGAACGTATAAACCGCAGCTCGCGCGCTTCATCGGCTCCCGCCCTTCCAATAGCGTCGGAAATATCGTCACGGCGCCGCTACTGCTCGGCTACATCTTTATCCGCCACATCATTAGTACGGTGGCCGGTTTGCCGCTCCGCTGACGCTTGGCGGCCGCTCGTCGGACGAAGGTTGGAAGAATAGCATGTCTAAAAGGTAAATGCCGCGGTTACCAAGGACGGGTAAAGTCAGCGTTTGTAGAAAAAACTCAGTAAAAACCCCGAAACACCCTTCTAGGAGGGAGAAATAAAGGGAGATGGAGGAGAGAAAGTTGTTTCGAATCACCTCTTGCTCGAGAGCATCCGCGAGGGACAATTGATCGTCGTGGTCTGAATCCATAGCTCTTTCGACTTCTCAAAGTTGGCGCTAATTAATAATTGTAGGACGGGTTTTCGGAACCAATTCGGCGTTGATGGAGTTTCCGTCGGGCTCCCTGGAAATTTCCAAAATACGTAGTATAGGCAGCTTTAGGAATCAGTGCTCACTTTGTCTTGGCGATGTGACACCTAGTAGAAATTCTTCAGCTTTAGAAACCCCCCCAAAAAAAAAAAAAAAGAAAAAAAAGGAATTTGCCGGATATCGCAATAATTGACAACGTGATTTGTTTTTCGGCCTTGTTTTGAAGCTGCTGCAGGAACAAGGCACAACTTTTTACAAAAAGTGATATAAGAATATTACGAGCATTTCACATGTCAATAATTTAATTAGTATACTATAATCGCTCGTGTTAATATAGGCGCAGCTAAAGGCATCTATCTAGCTGTTGGCTGGTAAAATATACAGAGTGCAAAAACATGAGAGGTGTAAAGGCCGTATTATTCGTGAATACATGCATTAAAAAGTTGAATATTGTTTGAAAATCAGAGGTAATTTCTAGAAGGGAAAAAACACAAAAAAATGTTCATAGCTAAAGCACACGCAAAACAGGACGAGAGCAAACAAAAAGAAAACCGGAAAACTAATATAATCTCTGATTATGCTCAAACCCCCAGAATCCTGTAGTAGTAATATGGATATAATGGTGTATGTGAAAAATAAAATACGGTGATATATACAATTCTAAAATGTCAAAAAAAGAGCAAAAAAAAAGGGGTGTTCTAAAGGAAGGCCGTTAGAAAATTTCCATTCGTTATGCAATAGAGGGGAAAAGAAAGAGGTCGGAATGGGACACAAAAGAGACGGAAGAAAAGGAAAGAAAGATAGCGTCGCATCAGTCGCTGTCACATCGCGTCGTCGTCATCATCATCGTCATCATCGTCGTTTTCCTCCCGAGTGACTCCCGCATTAGTTTTTCCTGTTCGGTTTTGCCGTACCCGAAAATGTAGAAAACGTCCATCAAGGTCGCGGCATTCAAAACCGCCGGAGCTTGAGTCTGCACCGCGGGCTTCGCATTGAAAGCTATACCGAAACCAGCCCGTTTCATCATGAGGAGGTCATTTGCGCCGTCGCCGATTGCGACTACTTGATTTAAGCTAATGCTGTTCTGTTCCGCAATTTGCTTCAGCAGCTCCGCCTTGCGTTTTGCGTCGACAATCTCGCCCTCTAACGTGCCATTCAGTGTTGTGCCGTCTTCAGATTTGCCGAGCTGTTGAGATAAGGAGAAAAAGAAAAGATTTAGCCCATGCAAATGATAAGGGTTGAAAAAATATCCCCGAGACATGGGTAGGACAGTGGTAAGACAACTGAGCAGAAGTGAAACGAACATTATTTGCGTATGCATAGTCCAAGCCGAGTTCAGACTTCACCCATTCCGCTAATGGGGATAAACCGCCGCTCAAGACCGCAAGCTTGCAGTCCATGCACTCTTCAAACAGCGACACAGATCCTTTGCGCCAGGCGTAAAGGTGATCCTAGATTCAGCTTCTCGAAAACATCGCTAGGTACTCCTTTGAGAAGAGCGACCCTCTCTCGCAAGCTTGCGGTAAAGTCGAGTTCGCCGTTCATGCACGCTCGGTTATCGCCTAAAGAAAAGCATTAGCGGAAACGTCAAATAAAAATAAAATAAGTTATCTGAGCCACTAATGAGAAACAGTCTAGTTGTTTCAACCGTTATTGAGCATATATACGAGTAATCAATCTCCTCCAACGAACCGCAACTCGAGTGAAATAAATGAAAGGGAGTAGTCTTTTTTTTTTTTTTTTTTTTTTTTGGTATATAGGACGAAATGTCGGTAGATAGAAGAAACATATATGAAATCAAACAGAAAAGACACTAATAATAATAGAAAAATAAAATAAATACGAAAAAGAAAAACTTATAAAAAAAAAGGACACGTACCGCAACCTCCTTCTTCAACCCAACAAAATCCGCAATCTCATCGATGACCTCCTGCTCAATGAGTGTGGAGTCCATATCGAACACGGCAAGCCTCTTATGCCTACGCCACGAGTTATCATCCTGAAGGACCAGATTGCAGCTGTTGCGCTTCTCCCAGTCCTTGAAATCTTGCGTCGCTTTGATGAACTCGACGGTGAGGTATTTGTTCTTGGAGTAGACTAGCTCGACGAGTTTTGGTGGGGTCGGAGGCGTCCAGGACTCTCTGGTCGAGTAGCTTCGTCGAAGGAACGAGGTTATTGTCGTCTGGATCTTCGCCAGGGTGGCGCCCAGTCCGCTATCGCTTCGAAATCTCCTTGAGAGGACTGGATCGTGGAAGAAAAATGTGGCGACGATTCGCTCGATACCAAAGTTCATTAAGCGCTCCATGGTAGTTCTAGAGCAAAATGTAGCTCAACGAAGGGGGTATTTGAGAGCGAAGTAGGTAATGGAGCAACAGTTGGAAGGACTATCTGGGTTAGGTCTGTATATATATACGATATAGAAAAAAGTGGAGCTGAACAGGTGTCAGTCTGCTGGTTGCCTTGAGAAGGAGCTGGTTGACGGCCTGTTCAATCAAAGCACGAAAAAGAGGGAGCTAAAATGTACTTAAGTAAGAATGAAGGAAAGGCAGAAGCAAGAGCAGGAACTAGTAGGAGCAGGAGCAGGAGCAGTAGAGGAGAAGAGATGAGAGAGATGAGAGAGATAGAGAGAGAGAGAGAGAGAGAGAGAGAGAGAGGAGAGAGAGAGAGAGAAGGAAAGGAAAAGAAAGTGAAGAAAGCCTTGACCGGATGAGGGTGGTAGCAAAAGCAAAAGTGGTGGACATGGGGGGTTAAATTTTTCAGATCTCCCCAACATGTTTCATCGTAGAAGGAAAAGAAGGGAAAGGAAGAAGGAAAAAAAGAAAAAGAAAAAGAAAAGAAAGAAAATTTTAAGGAACCAAAAAAAAGAAAGAAAAAAAAAAGAAAAAAAAAATAGGAAAAGAGAAAAAGGAATTACTTACTCCATATTCTCAACCTCTACTACACTTACCCGTATCAACGACGATGACTTAGACATCTTTATTAAAGCTATATATTAATCATCAATCAAATCAATCAATCAATCAATCAATCAATCACCAATATGCTCTATTATCTCCTCATTTATTCTAATTTTTCTCCGTATTGTGTTTTCTAAGATAGGCTTTTTTTTTTTTTTTTTTTTTGGCCTTATTGCTTTTCTCCTCCTTCTCCTCTTTTTCCCACTATTACAACTTACTTCCTTGTTCTACCGAACTTCCTCAAGCAATGACTAGCATGAGTAAAAAAGAAAAATGAGGGCAGTGGCACTGAGGGGTTTCTGATATGCTCATATTGCCGCGCGTATGGCGACAGTTGGCGATAGTGGGCCCCGAATTCTCCTTGCAGATCAGAACACCCAGTAGAAGCTGCAGAAGCTAGCTGCACATGAGAGGGGTTCAGGGTTTGGAAATCGGAGGCTGGAAATATTTATTTATTTACCGTAATGTTTTTTACGGAGGTTAAAATAAAAGGTTTTGTTGGAATAATAATCTTGGAGGAAGAAAACAAACCACCAGGTACGGTAATGTACCTTAAAATAAAACTAACAATACGAATTAATTAATTAAATAATTAATTAATTAAATAATGACAATAATAATAATAATAATAATAATAAGTAAGTAAAAACGCAAATTTGACCTAAATAACAACAACAATAATTATTATGATGATGATGATACTTAATGGTAATAATAATACTTTGGAGAGAAAGAAATGTCTAGGATGTATTTCCGGAATTCAATCTATGTGATATCATTATATATCGATATATATATATATATATCATGTATTACGTATCGATAGTAGGATAATAATAATAATAATATCCGTATTTTAATCCTCTATTAATCAGATATCTTCGGTGAAACGATCTAATTAATACACAAATCCTTTTTTCTTAATAATTATTATTATCGCTTTCATGATCAAATTGAGTAATTCGACTTTTTTTTTTTCTAACTTCTTACATTGCTTGTCCTTTCTTCATCCCATATATATTTTTGACAGCTGGAGCTGAGATCACTTTTAGTTATTTCTTTTTACTTTTTTTTATTTTTATTATAATTTTCTTCCTTATCAAACCCCCTCCTCTTCTGTTCCCTGATTGGGATGTTCTAATTCTGCAGGGGTTTTAGGTAGCACCGATTTCGACATTTACAGGCGATTCCTTGTCGTATACCTTATATGTTCCATCCACACCCACACAACCCACAACCCACAATATGCAAGCACATTATAAAATAATAATACTAATATGTATGTTACCCACATCGGATCACTTACCGTATCGCTGCCCGTCATCTTCAGGAACTCATCTCCGTGGTGTGTGTATGCACGCATGGCGTTGCGCGTGCGTGCTACCCTGTGTGCCCGTGCCTGCTGGCTGCCCCTCAAATTCTTTCTTTTGCGATTTCTTACTTTCTGTTCAAAAAGGCGTCAGATATGGAGAAAGAGAGTCCCCCAAGTCTTTAAAGACAGGTGCTACGCCACCCCCAATTTCTTTTTACCCTTGTAAAACCCCAATACAGGAGTCTTACGACGGTGGACAATATAATTATAATAATATTATTATATTATTTATTACGCCGCATGTTGTGTTTCTTTCTTACAGGCTAGCACCCTGCGTTACAATTCGGCCAAGCTCGGTCATTCGTCAGCACCCACTGAATGCTGCTGTGGTGAAATAATAATAATAATAATAATAATAATAATAATAATAATAAAATAAAAATAAAAATAAAAATAAAAATAACCAACAGTAAACAACAAGCCTTTGAGCCCACCTTGGACGGGCAGCGAATCTCGGCCATTATCGCCTAGTTTTGTGCGGGATACCAGTGCTCTTGTAGAAAACAAGCGCACGTGGGGTTGAGGGAATATCTCAACTTTGACAATGCCGAATGAACCGTGACATGGATACAACGTCATCATTTATCATTGTACTGTATGTTTCTTTTATCTTCCAACGTTTAATCTTGGAGTATGAAAATCATCCCGAGATCGACGTCCTCCGAGCGAGATGGTTAGACCCGGGATTGCTAAAAGGAAAGAAAAAATAAGGTTCGTGATCCTCCGAGAAGTAATGTCGTTTGAATGCCCAGATCTGAGTCGACGCTTTGACGAATCCCTCTTAAATGAAGAAATGGAAAAAGCCGAAAGGAAGCGCTCGGAAAGGAAAAAAGAGGAAATGATATACAAGAAATGGCGTATTCATAAATTTTGAAAGATGTAGGAGAACATAGAGTTAAATAAGGACATTAAAAAAAAATACGAAAAGATGATAAAAGAAGTGAAAATTGACAACGTCGGAAGCGGAGATAAAAGGATTATCGATCCAAGTCAAGATTTCGAACCTGCAGCGCCCTCTAGTTCCGCCTTTTTGATTTCTAGTTCCGCTTTGAGACCACCGAGTTGAGTCTTTATTCTTTGCTTCATCAACGTGTTTGTGGCGCTCTCGAGCTCTTTGGACTTCGATTGTATGGTAGCCTCCAGGTCTGCAATCTCCTCGCGGACCTGCTGCAGGTTTTGCGCAGCCTCGTGAGCATCCTCGTCCATATCGCCGCCGTCATCCCCGTAGTCTTCCTCGTCATCTTCGTCTTCGTCTGAAGACTCTCCTGACTTGCCGCCGGCGGGCGTAGCAGTGGTCGGCGTGGTAAGCGACGTTGCTACTCCACCATTTACGCTTCCGTTCGCGTTCGCGCCTTCGTCCCCTCCACCTTCCTCTCTATCGTCGACATTCATCATAGTGGACTCCAGCTGTGTCATGAAAGCATCTTCGTCCATTTCTTCCTCTTCATGCACCGCCTCCTCATAATCATCCCCTTCGTACATTCCTCATCCTCGCCTTCAGCGTCTTCATCAGCGTAGTCTTCCTCCGCCCACGCATCCTCGTCCTCCCTCCTGCTACAACCGAGTTCTGCCTGGTGAGCTCATTCTGATCTATCAGCTCGTAATTCGCAGAGACGGCATCATTATCAGCGGCCAGCAACCTCTCGACCTCAGCCTCAACTGCCTCTATTGTACGGTTCGATATACGCTTGCGAAACCGCCTCTTACGTGCCCAGTGCATGGGTGGCGTTATACCGTGAGGATAAGTTAGCAACGAGGGAGGTGTGGGTATCGAGAACACCTGGTCTTCGTGAATGATTCGGTCACCGACCAGTAGCATCTAAGAGAGTTTAGTAATTTTTGCATGAGTACAAGTATAGCGTGATCGTAAACACGTCTTATATATAAGTGAAATTCCGCCATACCTGGCATATGTCCGCCGTCTTGAAGATGTTCTTCTTGTCAAGCGTCTTGCTGCTCTCGAGGATGCAAGGCAGGTCACCAACGTGCCGCATATAGGTGGCCCCTGACGAACACAACAGCCCTCCTATTGTCCTTGAATTTCATCCACACATCCTTGTCCTTATCCAGTTCCCGTTTCTCTATAACTTCCCGTAAATAATCGCAATCCTCTCCAGGCTGCATCCGTAGTATGAACTGCTCTTCAATCGCGGGATCCTCTTCCCGGTCGCTAGCTTCGGAATCGTAGCCCAAACCCAACGGCAGAACACGCTTAGCGGCGTTCCTATGCGGGCGTGACGCGTTGTTCGTGATCCTTATGACCGGAGTTTCGGTGTCGGCGGCGCAGAAGGTTTGCTTGGCTTCGGAAGATTGCTGAACGACAATTTGATCTTGGGTGGGTTGACGGGTGCGGGAGCCTGAGCAACGGATGCCTTAGACCCGCTCTCATCTTCGTCCTCCTCTTTCTTAATGTAGGGGGCGGGTTCACGAGGCGGCGGAGGCGCCGGTGCAGCCGCAATAGGGACGGGAGTGATTGGCCCGGTTGGTTCTTTTTGCTTGGATTTCTTAGATGCCTTTGGTTCTTTAGGTGGCGCTTTTTCCTTGGGCGCTTTCGGTACCTTGGGCGCTTTTACGGGCTTTTGTGGCGGAGGTCCAGGTGCGGGAGCGAGGTCGGGAAGATGGTGATGTGTCGGTGTTGGGGCAGTTGATGGCCTGCCTGAGGGAGCAGCCGCAGCAGCAGCCGCGGCCGCAATCTTGTGGTTTGCGATGTAAATTTGATCGTGACAATCCTTGATGGTTTTGACATTTTCGTGAGTGTATATCGTGTCGTTCAAACAACTACGAAAAGTCGAAGCGAGAGGAGAGACGATAAAGAGAGATTTAGAGGTTTATGGGGAGAGTCGAAGAGGTTGACAGGCAAGGAATAAAGAGTAAGCGGAGAGGAGAGGAGATAAAGGGTCAATAAGAGAAGGGGAGATTGGTTCTAGAAAGCCCTGATAAAGGAAGGGTTGGGCGATGACTATTGTCAGTCCATGGTTGATGTCATCAGATCAGGTTGGTTGGTTGGTTGTGGTGTTGTTGTTGAGGCAACTATAATGGTTGGTTGTTGGTTGATTGGCAAATCTAACTAGGGCTACCTATATTTATAGTGGTGTCAAGAACTAAGTCACGTGATATACCTACAAGGGAAAGTTGGGAAGAAAGGAAAAAGAAATTACAATTGACAGCCAGCTTCTTCTCTTCTCTCTCTCTCTCTCTCTCTCTCTCGTTTTTTTTTTTTGAGCCTCTTCAAAGCTGAAAGTGAAAAAAAAAAAAGAAAATACTGTAAACTCCCCGAGTTTTAATGTAGTGGTAGAGGTAGCTCTTCTCTTCGACTGATATACAACTGATTTACCTTGCTGTTGAACTCTTTTCTGGACATGAGTGTATTCAACATATCAATTCCCACGTGGACTGCCCATCGGCAATCGGTCTGTTGAATGCATGGAAATTTAGGCGGTTTGATTAAGCAAACGCAAGGTATATATGCTCCAGAGAAGAGTGCCTCGTTAGAGGATACTCCAGCAGCTCACTAGGAACAAACTAAAAGCAGCAAGTACTTCATAGGCGCCACATGATTTGCTTGAAGCAAACGGTGGGAAAGGGGGGCTATAAATTGGGCAGTGGGGCCCGGGTTCTACTTTCTATTATAATTTGAACAAGAAATTATGAGTTCCCAAGAGCAAAAATAGCTTGACAGACCAGTCGTATCTCTATGCAGAAGCCTTCCTTCTGGACCCAACACCAGGCCTCTGTATCTCAATTAGGGAAACCAAAATCCTAGGATGGCACAGCGCCAGCTATGTTTCGTTACTTACACTTCCGCTTTTTACGATATGGAGGGCCCACCCTAGGCGGTTCGACATTGGCAGTTTTACCTACCGGAGACGGATGTCACCAGTGGTGACGACCTCAGGCAAGGAAGGGTGATCCATGTCGTTGGCGATCCGTAATGGGATTCTCTACCCAGGCCATGGACTTAAGCATTCCGGAAGAGAACGCAAATGGAACGCTGTGCTTTTGGATACCGTAGATTTAGACAAGGTCACAGAAGGCAGAAAGTACCAGAGGGTTTCCAAGATCAGAGCATCCTGAGACTGGTGTGAGTAGTACCATTATAGAAAGTTGAAGTTCTAGGCACATATGCTAACCTTTTTTCTCTGGATTGTTCCGTTTCTGACAATTTAGAAGCCGAATTGCCAGGGTTGGCTACACATGTTTGCACATGGATGTGCTGAAGACGGGATTATGAAGCAATCGGTAGTGGATTACCTCTTGAGGAGCCGACAAAGCTTGAAATATAGATTTTTGGCGCCAAAACCTACTAGATATTTTGCAGCCAGAGCAAGACCACCCACCGTTTCTACACCTAAGTAGCTCTTCCGCTGCTTATCAGCTTGAGGTACCAACTAAGTACCTACACACCAGCAACCAGAAACCACTTTCGGAAATGTTTATTGATGCCAACAATTGAATACAACTTCACGTAAACAGTAAAAACAAAAATTAAACCACTTTATGAGGGAAGAGTGCACGTGTTTTGGGGGTAATCCCACCACTATAAGAGAAAGTTGTGATACGCAAGTAAATGATACCTCGCATGCGTGAAGCTCTACTGGCATCAGCATTTACAGATTAAGGGTTCTTGATACTTTTAAATACGCTGCTAGAATACGTTAGTGGCTGGCCATTGCCGATGATCATTTACCAAATTTAAACCACAGAAAGATTGAGTCCAGCTCGCTTCTCAGCAATATGAAGAAGCCCATTCCGTCGGGGCTGTACCAGTAATAGTGTCTTCCGTAAAAAATCGCCGCTGAGGCGAGTATTCCCAATACTTAGCCCCGGCGAAAGTGTCGCCCTTGAGATCGTTGCCTTTGGGCTGTTCTGAAGACTGACGTTGACCCGGACAGTATCCCTGACTACCTGACCATTGGCGGTGTCGAGTTGGACCGGCCTAGCCGGGTAAAGATAGGACGGGGTAGGACGCCGGGCGCAAGGGCGTCATCGTGGAAAATTGACAAGAACGATGCGCCTGTATCATCCATCACTTGGGCAAAAATCCTCTGGGGTCCGGTGCAGGGTGAAATATTTACTCTCATCTATCACTCGAGGATCATTCAACTCGGGTTAGCGCTAAGAAATACGAGTCTGAGTTTATTATCCGTATAAAGAAAGTATTCCTCTCCTCGCCCGTTCCACGGAATATACATCGGCTAATGCGGCTGGGATGACATTCATCAAATGTCGATTGTTGGACAAAATCTTAGGAACGTCTCATTGCAATTTATGCAGTATTCTACGCTTATAATTCTTTTCATCTAGTAATCAATTTGGGGGAATTTATTTGACGAAATTGAAGCTATTCAACATATCGGAGAACTTCAAAGGAGAAAAAAAAAAAAAAGAAAAAGAAAGAAAAAACGGACACCCATGCTATAAAAACGTACGTAATGATGCGGACCATTGGTCGCAGCTATTCGTGTGCTGAACGCTGGTACCTGAAGATATAGGGGCTCGATCCCTGCAGTTTAGTTCTGGTTAGCGATTATCGATCAAGGCGCAAAATCGACTGGCACCTTTGAAGTGAGCTTACTTGCTCGAAGAATGTTGCATAGTCGGGATTGGCTTCCGCCTTTTGCGTGCTTGACGAAGCAGGATTTCCGCATCGAATGCGTCATACTCGACAAAGGCTCCGCGAACTACACAGCACACCTTCCTGCTGCAGGCAGGTCTAAGGTGCCGTCTTCATAATCTTTTAGGACCGCGCGCATGTTTAGCACGTCTCGAGGAGACTTAGATTGGTCGATTAACCTTTCAAGTTGCTCCTTGCAGAGCTCGAGCTGCGAGAGAGGTTGTGCACTTGAAAGGATTAATCTATAAGTTAAGTGATATAGTTAAACTGTTGGGAAAGGTTGGGATGAGATTTCTTACAAGACTTCAGGCCTATTCTTTTTATATAAGCGAAGGACTCGCTTTGATTCGACTACGTCCACCCTTGTCTGATTCTTTCCTCGTAATAGCGGATGTTGTTTTCGTAATCGCTATATCGTAGCTTAGACCTCAGCTTGACGAATGTAGGTTTAAAAGCGTGTGGGTCAATAGCTTACCTATTCAAAAATAGCTCTGCCGCGTCGGTTCTGGCCTCCGATTCGCCCTACGCGCGTCCTCCAATCCTTCCTCGAGTTCCGCTATGAGCCCCTCCAGCTGCTTCAGCTGTCGCGCGACTCCCTCCATGCTCCCCGGCGCATCCTCCTCTTGCTCAAAATTGCCCTGTGAATGAGAGTTCGGTAGCACTGGCTGCGTCGATGATCTGCGTCGTGTTTGTAAGCGTAGATATAGATTTCGAACGCTTCTCGTCGCTCTTCGTAGAATTACCCTTTCGAAGTTCATGTTTGATCCGAATAACAAAGTAATCAAAAAAATTGAAAAGTTTTGACCGCGGTTAGTTGTCCCTCCTGCTCAGAGTCACACCACGAACAAGCGAGGTCGATTATCTGCGTCGTTTTTGTAAGCATAGATATAAATTCCGGACGCTTCTCGTCGCTCTTTTCGGAGTTCGAGTTTGATCCAAATGATAGAGTAATCGAAAAGTTGAGGAGCTCTGATATCGATATCGATGTTATCCGTAGCATCGCCAAAGTGACGGTGTTAGCGGAAAGGTACTGGTGTGAAGAGTAGATTCGCCAACGATATATAGTATATATATATATATTTACCACACAAGGTACCTACTACTACTATTATTATTATAAGTTGCCGAAGCAAATTATGTCTTCCCGCGCAATTCAACCCGAAGTAGTATATGAGAACTAAGAGGTAGCAAGCAAAGCATGCTTGCTTGCTTGACAAGGATAGTAGCAGCCACCAAAGCTTATTGAAAAAAGAAAAAAAAATAAAAAATAAAAACGGAGCCCCAAATTTACGGTCCGTCCCGTCCCTTTCAGCTAGAAATGCGACCAAAAACAAATAAAGAAAAAAAAAAAAGGGCCTTGCACATAGCCTCGAAGCCAGGCGTGCCTATGTACATATACTTTTGGTGTGGTGGGTGTGCTTAGTAGTATAAATTAAATTCCATTTTGGGGTTAATAGGGAGTGAGTTTAGTTAGGTTATCTAAACTCACCCTCCTATTAATTCCATTTTGTCACCACACCAGAAAAAAAAAAGAAAAAAAAAACTATTTTCCACCACACCAAAAGTATATATACACAGGTACCGCCTGGCTTCGAGGCCACCTTGCACACCCTTTCAACCCGACTCAACCGTGAAATATTATTATATACTTACTTACTTAAGTACTCTGCTGTTCTAAAACACCAGACAGTATAGATTTGAATTTATTTACAGGGCTAATAAGGCTAAGAATCTAGTATCAAATCATTTATTGGGTTCTGAAGGACCTTCTTTCTAGCAAGTAACAAGATATCGTTCCAACTAGGTTCCTCTTTGTAGCTTCGCAAACAGGACCATTTTCTACAGAGACCGTAGCTCCTCAAGCAGCCATGGCATCCAAGATGTCCTCTCGAACCTCAACTCGATATCGACGTCCTCAGCGTCGCAGTCCGACAAGATCCCCCTTTTCACGAACCTCCTCTCCTCCGTCGTCTCGGACCAGTCGTCGTCGCCGGCACAGCTCACAGCCAACCTCCGCGCCTTCATCGACTGCGTGCTCCAGGACTCCGTCGGTATCGTCATCTCAAGGCCAGTCATGATGGAGCTCGTCACAACGCTGTCCAAGCTTCCCGACGAATCTGAGACCAAGAAAGACGTCCTGATCTACCTTCTCGAAGCTCTCCGCCCCCGCATCGTCTCGTTCGAGGAGCAGGACTCAAACTCCCGCGACATGCTCGCGACCATCTACGAGAAAGAAAACGACAACGTAGCCGCCGCTACGACCCTCAGGGGTATCACGGTCGATTCCTCCC
The DNA here is from genome assembly GCA_002224055.1 of Pezizomycotina sp. ARF18. Taxonomy (NCBI): domain Eukaryota; kingdom Fungi; phylum Ascomycota; species Pezizomycotina sp. ARF18. The sequence continues at coordinate 161,781 of AZLU01000045.1, forward strand.
AGAGGCTCATCTCGGACGAGTTCAGGCTGAACTTGTACATCCGCATCATGCGCAACCTGCTGGAGGAAGGCGATTCGGTCACGGCGGAGACCTACCTCAACCGTGCTAAGCCTCTGATCCACAAAAACACCGACCAGACGCAGGACCTGCACTACACTTTGTGCCAGGCCCGCATCCTCGACACCAAGAGGGACTTTTTGAACGCCTGGCCGAAGTACCAGCAGCTCTCCCACTCGCCCGTCATCGACGAAGGCGAGCGGCTGAACTGCCTCTCCGCCGCTATTATATGTGCCGTCCTCGCTCCGGCCGGCCCGCAGAGGTCCCGCGCGCTGGCGACTCTATACAAAGACGACAGGGCGCCGCAGAGCGAGCACTACAGCGTCCTCGAGAAGATGTACCTCGACCGCCTCCTCCGCCCCGCCGAGGTCGACGCCTTCGCCAAGTCCCTGCAACCGCACCAGACGGCTCAGAACGCCGACGGGACGACCGTGCTGACGAGGGCCGTCGTTGAGCACAACCTACTCGGCGCCTCGAGGCTGTACAACAACATCGGGTGCGAGGAGCTGGGTATCCTCCTCGGCCTGAGCACAGATAAAGCCGAAGAGTACGCCGCGAGGATGATCGGGGAGAAGCGTCTGGCGGGGCAGATAGACCAGATCTCCAGGCTCATCTATTTCTCCGCCGGCGGTGGCTCAGGCGACAATATCGTCGGAAGGCAGACGAAGAAGTGGGATGCAAATATACAGGGCCTAGCTGAGGAGGTCGAGAAGGTCACGAGCTTGTTACAAATGAATATCCTGTAAGATACCTCTCTCTCCAATTTTACACCTCCGTGAACTGGTATTTGATGCTAACAACAGCTTCGTTCTCACTATATAGGATTTCGTGGCAGCTCACTTGACAGCGTAAACTCGCTATATAACACAACCCAACAATCTTAGTATACCAGAGAGGAGCTTCACAAAGATATTTAATTGGAAATATGATCTAGACAGTCAACGTTTTCACTTATTCTTTTATTTAATGATGCAAAGGTGTTTTATTTCATTGCCGCTTTCCCCTTAAACGTTAGCATTATTCTAAGATTAGGCGTAACATTTTTAGAATATCCTCCCACTTTAGAGGAGCTTAATGAAAAAAAAATGAAAAAAGACAATAGTGATATCTCCATCTCTGCATGTCGTTGGCTTACGAGCTGTGCTCCAATGTATCGAGATCTGCCCACAAATTCTAAGGGCATCGAGCCAATACCTTCCCAGAAGATAGTAAAGAGCAGTGCAGGACATATAGAAAACGTCCGATCACGTGATGTGCCCTCTTCGGGCCAGGCCCTTTAATCCTCTATGAATCATGACCTCAATCTTCAACTCCTAGTAGCTCCGGAACCCGATCAGCGATGTATAGCCTGTGGCTTACATGAAACAAACCTTAGCATCAACATGACGGTATACCGGGACTTCCACGACCCAACAACTCCGATGTAAACTACCCCACAATCCTAAAGTAGGAGATTAGCTTAAATTGGATCCCTATCTAAGGATATGGATTTATGCTTCAACTTAAGGGGCGAACATTATTCCAATTAGGTTCCTTTTGTCACCATCCGCAGTTGTTCCAGATTGGTGGCTTTCTACCTCTTTTTTTTTTTCAACGTATGATAACTCTGCATTGGCGACGTTACGCCTCCCAACGGTGGACACGTTTCGAGGCCTATGGGAAGAAGGCACGAGATCACTGTTCAGTACCCTACTAATATATGAATAGCTATATGTTGTTTCTCTCAGCGAAGAATATACCTACATACTCTAATCAGTAGCATATATATAAAATACTCTTTTCTTCCTAATTTTGGATTCTTCAATATAATACTTTTTTTTTTTTTGTCACACGGAAAAATCTATCTACAACGTTATCATTAGAGGAAGGGCATCAGAGCTAGATTCTGAACTAAAAGCACTCGAAAAAAAGCAAAAGGCGTCTTTTGAGCTTTCCACCTGATACGTTAATACACCATAAAAAAAAAAAAGACAAAAGCCACACAGAATGAAGGAAAAAAAAAAAAAAAAAAAAAAAACGAACAAAACAGAAAGCCGACAATTTTTGGTGGTTAATGTGACGACAGGAAAGAAAAAAAGGAAAAGAAACAGGTTAACAGCAAATCTAGGTCGTCATGCATATATATGTATTTTATGTTATGTTATATAGATAGGAGAGCCATTAGGTCGTAACGCGCAAAGATATACAAAGGAAAGAAGTGGAGCGTTCACTTTTTTTTTTCTTTTTAGTTTTTTTCTCATAACTTGTGAGTACCCTTTTTCTGATGCAAGTGACCCTTAGAGAAGAGAGCATGAAGGAGAGGGGTGGATGATAGGTAGTAGAGATATTTTGAACGTTCTCGATATTTGATTGACGAATGGAAGAAAAAAGGAATCGTACACCAAAAAAAGGGGGGATTTTTGTACACACAAAAGAAAAAGCATGCAACACAAAAAAAGAAAGAAAAAAAAGCCGATAAACTCAGAGAAAAGAACTCCAGCTTTTTTTTGTGATGGGGTAAAGTTTTGCAAGTTGATAGGTATAAACACTGGACAGGTAGCGATGAGTTTGTGACATTCCATACCACTCAATGTGGGGGAAAGAGTACTCTTGTGTTCTTGTAATTCATATAATGGATTAAAATATCTATATGATTCTTAAAGAACTTCGCTGATAATCTTGGCAGCTTCCTTGTATGTCTCCAGCAGACGCTCGCACTTCGTCCGCTCTGCCTTGATGTTGTCGTCTTCGTATAGCAGGTCATCGAAAAATTCTTCCTTGTAGAGTTCAGACACGAGCCTGTTCTGGACGGCATCTTTGCTGTGATTTACGAGAAGGTGCATGATGGCCTTCGGGACCTGGTCGGCGATGCTTTCTCGGACGATGTTGAAGTATGACGAGATGAGGCGTCGGATTAGTTCCGTCTCCATTTGCTCGCGCTCCGTCAAGGCGGGTTCTTCCTGCAAGGGTTGTTAGTCTTCTGAAAGCTCCGCTTCACTAGTAGATGCCAAGCCAATACCGAAAAGGGCAAGAGGTTTTACTCACAAATGTCGGAGGATCAAGGATGTCGATAATGGGCCTCTCGGGCGGCGGCGGCGGCGGCGGAGGGTTGAACGCGCCAGCGGATACGTGTGCCGGAACGTGCGTGTTGGCCATCTCTTGCCGACGGAGAGTCTGCTGGAACTCGGATGGGGCGCTTCGAGGAGCTTGCATTTCTCCCGCCGCGGATGCTGCCGCTGCTGCTGCCTTGGCGTTTTCTTTTCCGAAGAAGTAATTGAGGAACGAATCCTTCTGGTTGTTGATGCTTCCAGTAACGCTTCCAGTCTGAGAAATTGATGATGGGGACCTCGGCCTTCCGTTCATGCTTGCCAGATTCTGTGTTATCGACTCCATTTGGCTGGCGATAGGCGACATGGAGCGTGTGTGGTTCTCGCTATTTACGAGATCGTCGAAATCGGGAGACTCGGTGCCATTGATATGAGGTCCAGAGAGTAAAGAATTTGGCTAGAACCGAACAGTTTTAGTTACTATGATTTAGCGTACCAATGCTATAATCAATAGTGATGGACGCTTAGAACTCACCCGTCGTTTGTCTCGCTTCTCTCGCCTAGCAGCAAGAGCTTGACTCCTCTCCTTCTCTTGTTTGCTAGAAATTACGGATGACATTGCCGCCGCTGCGCCCAAAAAGTTCGGGTGGTTAGTGTTGATGTACGCCCGCTGTATAGCAATGAGCGATTCAACGTATGTGGAGCATGGGCCCAGGCGTTCACGTAGAAGGTCTGAGACAACTTCTATGAGCTTAGCTTGCAGGCGTGGGAACCTAGAGAGCTCCGTGCTTCCACAAGTATGACATATCTTAATGAGCTCCTCGTACACCAGCTCGACGCAGCGTTGAGACGGGATCTCAAGCAACCGGATTTGAGGCTTAACTAGCAGGTCGAATGCTAGTTCAGGGACGAACAGAGAAGGCCGCGGTCCCGTCGAATTGCGATCGCTGTTCTGATGTCGGACGGGGAGAGATTTGACGTTGGGTCGATGGTATCGAGGGAATTGCCGAAAACGCTGTTGAAAATGTAATAGATCCTTGCACCTCCGCAAAGCTCTTTGTCGATATCTCTGCCCATGTACCGTCGATTGATGAAACAAAGCTCCCGGCAAACTTCGTCATGAGTTGTAATATCAACGATCCCTGGATTTTTGGTTAGCTAAATTTAGAATATTCAAGAGGTCAATGTCAATGGACCAAGGCCGCGACGCACCCTGTGAGCTTTTCCACCGAACGTCATGTCCCGTAGGATGCAAGTTCCTGTTGCGTCTGACCCATCAGGGTGTTCAAACGAGCTTTGATGTCTGGAAGCCTTTCCCGAATATGATGCATCAAGGTCTGTGCACAAGAGTGTATTAGTACAAGTTACAAAATAAGGGTATTGTGAACGCAGGAAACACTACTTACGACGTTGAGCGATTTAGCGAGGTACTGGGTTCCGCAGCGGTGAGCCATATTCCTGTACGCGGGGTGGTGTCTGAAGAACTCCTGCTCCGCTTTCAATGCATCGGACAAAGGCTTGTCGCTGACGATGTCTTGTTGACTTCGATTTACGACACCGATAAATCCGAGCTTGAGCGGGTAAACTCTCCCGGAAAGAATATCCATAGCATTGGTACCATGGTCCATAAGGTCCAGCTTGGTAAGAACGCCGATGGTTCGCTTTCCCTGAGGATCGACCTGCCTGGAAAGCTTGAGGGCTTCTGAATTGACCAAGTCGACATTTGCGGGCTGACAGCGAGGATGATGCTAAAAAGTTTCAAACGGTGTTAGCTGAGCCAAACCACGATTTGGAATTCTATGCAGCAAAGGAGCTTCGAAACCTACCTGTTCGGTTTGGCAATGTATTCGGATATAAGACTCCTTGTCTGCTTCTCGATATCTGTCGGTTGATCGCCAATTGGGACCTTGCAAAATGTTGACAAGTCAGTTTAAGCTGCCCATGGACCTTTTCCTTTTTCCTTCTTTTTTTTGGGGCGTTTCAGATAGATTGCAAGGAAAATTATTCGCAGCGCACCTTTGTCAAACCTGGAAGATCAACCAGGGTAAGACTGAGGACGTGGGAGAGTATATTTTCAAATTAATTGGCTGCCTGTTAATGCCCTTGTTGTTGCCAGCAATCCTAGCGGTTTCGTTTTCAATCTCCCTCCGGACGTCGTTGAAGTCGTAGTACTGTCGGCCAGGTATATGGTGGAATTCAGCCCTGTCGGACGAGACGCAAAAGTGTCAGATTGTCTTCAAATGCGGCATATTGTGTGTGTGTAAATTACACAAACAGGGCGATTGCCCTTCAGTGACTATGAAGATAGCAGTTGGGGTGGAATTATCTTACCATTCACCGTGATCCGCCACAGCAGCAGGCGTGTGTGGCTCAACATCGTCGTCAGACCTCACATTAATCAGCTGGAGCACAAGCGGGCGACGAGTAACAATTCCAGCTCCACGAGGCAAAAAGTCTCGTCCGACAATGTTCTCCAGGACGGAACTCTTGCCGCTAGACTGACTTCCAACGACGACCTGTGGGTTAAATTTTTTTAACATGTCAGCAAAAACCGTTTTTTTGCCGCCAGACACTGTTCCACCTTTAGATAAAACAGCTCGTGGCAACTGTCGGCAAAGTGCGGCTGAGGGTTGACAAACAATTTGCGGTAGATCTAACGAGTCATTGCCGATAGTATTGAATACCAGATCCTGAAGAGGTAGAAAGTAGACGTCAGCTCGAAGTTCTCAAACCATATACACCATATGGTGGCGCTTGGAGGCGGCTGATTGGCAATAGGAGACAAAAAATTTCACCTGCAGCCGATTAACCGTGGTCAGAAGTTCTTCACCAAGTGCTGCCATTGTGAGGAATTCCCGATGTCCTTTGAAGAGTACTTCGAAGTAAGGGATTGAAAATTTTGCTTCAGAGAACGGAACCTCTCTGAGATCGGAAGATTTTTTTTTTATCGTTACGAGGCCGTGGGTTGTTGTTGCGTGTGCTTCGTTAGAGTGGTAAGAAATGGACGATCGGAGGTTTTTCCCTCTTGGAGACTCGATATGGAAATAAAACGCTCCCTCGACCAGGAAAAAGGAAAAGAAAAAGAGACAGCTCCTAGCTAGCAAAGAAAAGAAAAGAAAACTGCTAGATCTAAACAGATCAAACCGAAACAGAATAATTACACAAGTCGAAAAAAAGAGGGAATAAGAAGAAAAGGTATTCTCTTCACGAGTGAGTTATTACTGAGGGCAGAAGAGAAACGAATTAGAAAAAGGTAAATGGGGAAGAGGAAGAAGAGAAAGAAGGAAGAAGGAAGAAGGAGAAGAAGAATATTAGAGAATGCCGTGGATGAGTTGTAAAAAGGTTTGTAATTGGGAGATTGAGGGAGGAGATGGACAAGGGAAAAAAAAAATAAAAAATAAAAAAAAGGTGGTAGATCTAACCTGAGCTAATTGGCTCCACCGAAGGAAGCAAAAAAAAAAAAAAAAAAAAAAAAAGAAATAATAATATAATAATAGTATAGTATAATAATTATGAAAGTATCGTCGTATAATAACGAAAATGACAACTAACGCTTTAAAGAAACAACTGTCCGTATTATATACTACTACTTAGTATTTATATGTACTTATATTTTTTAAAACAAAAAGGTAACTATTGGTAGTAGCTGTTGCTTTTAATATCCAGATTGAGCACGGGGAATAATAGCTGTCTACGTTAACTGCGTTTCGGCAACATTGTGCCATCGTGCACCTCACTCCTCCCCAGCTAATGCAGCTAGAGAAAAGGGTGGCAGCGTGTTGCACATCTGCAAGTCATAATCAGAGTTCAATAGCAGAGGCGGAAGAGAAGAGAAGCGGGAAAAAAAATTTTTTCTCGTCTTCTTTACTCCTATTATTCTGAGCCATCGATTTTCAAGGAGTGGTCCCATATATAAGGTATACTATTCTCGATCACCAGATGCCCGCATATCTCCGGACAGTCGATGAACGGGTTGTTTTTTTCGTGAAAGAAGGACCCAAGTCACGAATTCTTGATGCCTTCTCTTTTGCCGTGAGCTATATTAGAAATAGCCCTCTATCCTTTGGTAAATGCTTTTATCAGAAGCTAGATGCTTTTAAAAAGTAAAGTATAGCTTAACAAATCGGGGAAAGGAGGCACTCTGCACTGCTCGCGTTGAATGCAGCAGCATACTGTATATTTGCTTTGCTGTTAATGCCTAGCGTGGATGTCTCAACTTTTTTTTTTTTTTTTTTTTTGGTTGAAGACCCTAGCAATAGAAGTGACGCCTGCTCAGAACTTTTTTTTTTTCTTTTTTTTTTTTTCTATAAGGTCAGCATGCTAGCGACGTCTAGAATTTTCCTCATTTTTGCAGGGTTTACCCAAGACCCCAGCTTAATACCGAAGCCCACACATTGGTGCGTAAAAGCTAGAATGGTCACATAATGTATTAAACGCACGATATATATAATCTGTAACAATATGATGATTGTTGCTACGATAGCAAATAGATAAAATGGGCGTTTTGATACTTTCTCACTTCGTTTCCAAAATATCTCGCTTATTTTTATTAAGAACGTCAGAAATTTGATCTACTCTTGATTATTATTATTATTATTATTACGTCAAAAATAATTTATATCCCGGCAAAGGTCGGAGTTGAATGCAGTATCTAGTTGAAGAACATTGCCTTTAATATCACAACATGACGAAACTATTATCCTCCAATTCTTAAGAATATCTTGTACTTCGAAGAACCTTCGCAGGTTAAAAAAAAAAAAAAAAAAGAGTGCTATCCTTGTCCCAAGGCACTGTAAGCCGTTTAAAGAGGGTAAAAACGACAAAAAAAAACCAAAAAGCAGACAAAGTTTGTGTGTGTGAGAACTTTCACCTTGTACAAAGACCCGCGGTTACTCTAATTTCGTCTAAGTTTATCGAAATAAAGCCCGTTTTCCTCAAAAAAAAAAAAAAAGCTTTAAATCGATTATTTGACGGAACCACTCCACATTTTTGAAGAAATTTCAAATTTGGCCGTCATTTGGTGGAGTTGTGGACCAAAATCCAAAAGGACAGGTCTTTCTGAAGGATATCAAGGGATGAAAAAGAATCCTTTAAAACTAATGCTATCATAAAAAATCACTCAATTGTTTGATCGGAAAAAAGGTTATTAAAAATATATATATATATATATAACTACTAGTAGCAATTGCTAGTGTCTTAAACGTAAAAGAAATCAGAGCTAAATTTTTGTATTAAAAAAACGTATTTTGTCTCCACGGTTATCTGAGATGAAACTCTGTCCAATATTGCAGAGCTTTGCATCGATATTGCATCGATAAGTATTGGTCTCTTATCGACAGCACAGGATGACCAATTGAAGAAGACGGATTATCAACTTTGAGATTCTATTACCACTGTACTTAGTAGTAGTAACCATCGAGGACAACGACCATCTCGAGAGCAACAAAGTAAATCATCTGAGAAAATTAAGAACTTTTGCGAACGCCGAATCCTTTTCATGCTTGGTGATAGATTATTGCGAGACGGACATTTATTGTACCCTTTGCCACAAATGACCTCGCCACCGTTTCACTGAAAAGAGCATTTTTCGCGGGTGCCGATTTTTCAGTATGAAAGCACGGTCGTGAAATTGTCGTGTAAGTGGCTGTCAGGCTCGTCTTCCATCCTTGAATATACAAGTGGATTGGAAAAGATAGAAATGCGAAAAGAGGATTAGTAAAGCGTTTCTTAGTTCTGGATGAGTAAAGCTGGAGTTTTTAGTTTCGCATCGTGTTTTATCTGAAAAATTTAGTTTGGTGATTCACCTGACCGCTTCTCTCATTCGACTATCAGAATCTAGTATAAAAAACTTTGTGTGCGCTTCAACTTACCCTTTGCGTAAGGCTGCAGCCTCATATCTTTTTAGGTTGATGTGACAAGATCTTTATCTTGATCTCGAAATTTAGTCAGGCTTGACACAACGCCATCGACCTCGTAAAATAACGAATACGACAGCCCTGTCACTCTCCCTTTTCCTTCATGGCCTAGCTCTTCCTCTGGAAATGATAATGTGGTAATATGGTCGACATCGAAATTTCTAAATATTCCATCATCGAGGACTGGTCAATATTGACGTTCGGAAATCATCTTGCTGTATATTGTGGAGCTTTGAACTACCTATGAGAGTTGTGAAACAAATGTTGGAGCACATCGTCGTCGACGAATGTAAATGGCCCGAAAATGCCTTCTAGTCGGATGAAAACCCTTTACCCCGCGTGGTACAGGACAACCAGTGACCATCATCTGCGGCTCATAGTAAGCGAGAGCGAGAAAAGCAAAAGACGTGATCCGTGACGGCTACTTAACTCTTTTTTTGTCGATTTTCAAGGCTCAAGCTTGTTTTATTTTCTGTGAACGCTTTGGGTTGAGTGGACCACTGGTAGCGAACAATTCGTCTTCAATCGCCGATTTCTGCATGGCCGTCATGCAACTATGACGAACCTCTCCCGAACTCGTCTGGTCCTGTGTAGGGAACCAAAAACAAATCAGAAAAAGATTCAGAAAAAACTTTAGGCTTCAAAAGGAACGCAAAGGGAAACAGGCGAAAGACCATCGGAAAAAAGAAGCAACTGGCCTCTTTTTTTTTTTTTTTTTTTTTTTTTTTTTTAACTGGTTAGCAAGAGAGCGAGGTATCTGTACAATTGTATATAGGGAGCCACAAGATCACACATTTCGCGCCTTTAGGGCTCGTTTGACCGAAAAAGTGGACTTCGGGCAATTCCTCGCTCGATCAGACTCGAGACGAGTTCCCATCTAAGACAAAAGCAAGAAAAACGGAAAATGCGAGCACATACTTAAGTATATAAATAAATAAAAAAGCGAGATCTCAAGCCCCTAAAGTAGTGGGTTTGACTTATATTTTTAAGAAAATATTTCGAAGGTAATATAGAGGCAGAGTGTTTTTGCGCTACAAAACTAACAGGCTAGTAACCGCCCTATCAAAGCAAGTAGTATCAAGGCTAGGAAGGCTAGACCTCGCTACACATAACATGCTGGTTAGCTTTTGTCTTAGTATTCTAAAGTTATTATTATTTATCACCAATACTCATGTAACAATGCTTATTGTTATCTTTTGAAAAGATGGAAGTAATTAAAGGAAGAATGGCTCACAATTGGAAGGTCTTGCTTAGTACGCATCATCCATTTTTTTTTTTTTTCTTTTTTGCTAGAGATCCAATTATATTATTAGGTGTAAGCATCACCTATTTGCTTCATGTATTGGTGCAAATGTTAGATATTCCATTACTTCCGTATTCCAGTGGAAGCATTAGACCTTCTTAGTGTTGAACAATAGAAATGCCTCTATTTTTAAGGCTCAATACAAGTCATCGTCCTCGCAACCTTTATCAGTTAGAGCAGGTTTTCGCAGGCTGATCTTCAAAGCGTCGTCAGTAGATTCGATCAATGCGGTGACGGGGAGTAGCATATACATGAAATCGTAGCAAGGACTTTCAGATTATTACATCTCTCTGGCTTCGAATTACGCAACATGGTATGTTGAGCACGATGCGGGCCAACAGCGCGAAGATGTTCCACCGAGAGACTGACGCCTGAAAGCTGACGAGGATCTTAACCCCCGCCAATTCGGCAAGGAAATGCTCTTCCTTTTGGTCGCCGGCAAGTTTTGTACAGGGGACTTATAGTTTATTTACCCTCATTTTTTTTTTTTTTTTTAAATTTTTTTTATTTATTTTTTAAGGATACCATTCGGGGCTTTCGGTTCCTTCGTTTAAATTTTTATTTATTTTATTTATTTTCTTTTCTCCCCTACACTACGTACGCAGTGAAGGCGAGAGCAGATATGAAATTGAAGCCTCCTTCTCCGTCTTTTTTCGCCTACAACGCCAGATACCTCATTTCAAAACGCTGATATTAAACTGCTCAAGTTTTTTTTTTTTTTTTTTAGATCAGTTATATTATTACTTATATCTCCTTTTCTGCTTAGCGGGGAATTTTTCTTGCCTCATTTAATTTCCAGTTTGATGGGACACGAAGCGACCTGTTTTCTGGAAGCTGTTCGGTCGGTCCAAGTATAGGATCAACCTACTTGTTAATTACTGGCTAACGCATTTTAAGTGATTGCAATGAGATAGAGTGAGAGGGATTAGAACAGAATAAACAATAAAGGGCTTCCACCCACGGCGACAAGGCGAAGTGATCCACCCCAACGCTGAAAAAACGTATCTCTAAAAAGCAAAGAAGCGATTCAAAAAAGAAAAAGGAGGAAAAAAAGAAGTACAGTGGAGGAGGAGGAAAAAAAAGAAAGAAAAAAACTGTCCCACACACACAAGGTCCTCCTTTCCCTGCAGCCTGCTCTCGTGCCACAAGTACCAGTACATACATGCGCAAAAGGAAGAAGTTGCATGGGCCAATGTCTTTTTCTAATTAAGACATGCTGCGGCAGAATGGGGTGGAGGTCGAAGAGAAGAAAAGGAAGTAAAAGAGGAGAAGGGAGGAGGAAGAAGGGCAGGAAAAGTGGGTTGAATCGCTTTTCCCTCCTTTAGCTGCGAGAAGAGGATAATAAGAAAAAAAAGTAATGGGAATTTAAAGGAGGAGGGCGAAAGAACTTGAAATCAAAAACGCAAGAGAATTAGGCAAAGCCGCAAACGGCACTGAAGGTTCGACTGAATCCGAACCGAACCTGGTTGTAAGTAAGTGGGTATAAAATACTTGATGGCGTTGGAATTATTTAGTATACTATTCTATTATTATTTATTATTATCGATTTATTATTTTATTACTTAAGTATATTATTATTATTATTATTATTATTATTATATTTATTTATTTATTCTTTATTTTTATCCCATGTTTTATTTTATTTTATTTTTCTAACCCTCTCGTCTGTCTTCCTCCTCTTCTACTCCATTTTTACCTTTCCTCTCGAAAGAAATAAATAAAATAAAAAAGACACAAAAAGAGCTTTCGAAGAATTATAGATATACATACATATATAATATAAATACCTCCTATACGTTTCTATCCTATATACTTACTCTTATATAAGAAGTCACTAACCATCTGTGTGCTGCAGCCTGCTGCTACACTTAAAGCCTCGATAGCAAAGCAAGCAAGGTTATCCTTCTCTCTGCTGTAGTCGTCCTTTTTTAATTTTACCCACTTTGCACTCCGACTCCACATTATTGCGCACCGAGTATCGCATATCCATCTCAGACAGTCACAAAAATAGAAAAAGTCTGTTCCTTCGGATCGAAAAGAAAATAAATAAATACGCCGCGTATTGAAGGATCACGGTGAGTTAATGGGTACTTATTTATATAAATAATTAAATAATATAATTCTTCTATTTCTGTTCCGGTTCTTCTTTTCCCTTCGACTTTATTTAATTCATTTTGTCTATATATTTACCTACCTGACATCGTTTTGCTTCCTTCAGCTTGTGCTCTTGTGGATAAAAAGTT
>AZLU01000045.1:176088-235148 GCA_002224055.1 Pezizomycotina sp. ARF18
CGATCTAGAGCACGTTCTAGGGGAACTCTAAGGTACTGAAGCCTGGCGGCTGGTTGGAGGTCAACACTATTGATCCGACTTTGACCAAGGCTGGCGACATCACCAGGAGGTGGATAGAATCGCGGTAAACGATACCTATGGAGAACAGCACTTTAGCACGAAACCCGCAGAGAAGATATTGCAATCCGTCACGCAGCATGGGCTTTCTGAAGTTCGCAACGCACGTATTGCGCTTCCTGTCATGCCACACCGGCGGCAAAACCCTCAGTGGAAGAGGCGCTCAGCTAGGCGGCGTAGGCGATATTGAAGCGCAGGATGATGGCCGCACTGGGGAAGCACCGTTACGAAGAGAATTATAGGGAGTTTTTGAAAGCCGGTCACGTCGGAGATGGGAAGCCGAGTGGTGGTGGAACAGCAGAGCCGTTCAGAAGGAATGCGAACTGAGAAAGGACACGTGCTTCGCGCTCACCCTTACCTTCGGTCGCAAACTTTGACGGGCTATCGCTTATATCTGTTATGCAGATATGCTACGATATCATCTAAAAGCGTGGTTCAGCACTCTGGGCGATATTTCTTTTTGGCATGGATCTTACAGCGGAAGATTTACGATATTGCTACTGGAACTTCCCGCTCCCATTTTTTTTTTTTTTTTTTTGAATTTCCGGGTATGTTCACGTCAATCATCGTACCAACCTTTTTCGTATTTTGCCGACATTCCTTCTCCCCTGGGAATTCTATACTTCCACTGAGCAAGTTCTTTCCGAGATCCTTATATCATCTGGATCTTGATTATCCCCCACCGGGAATGTTTGGAATAAGACTCGATTTTTGAAAAAGCGCGCATGGCTCGATTGTTTTCTTATCCATCCCCTGTAGCTTATATGCTCCCTGCAACTCATCGTCCTTGTAACTCAGCCCTCTTTTCTTTTTCTTTTTTTTTTTTCTCCTTGGTTTGGGCTTCGAAAGTACTCTCATTGAAGATTCTAATATTCGGTCATTTAACTGTATATATCTTTGCTTAATTTCTTTTTGGATTGCGAGCTCTTTCGTATTCTTCTCGGAAATTTTACACCAAATATTCACTATTTCTCATTTTTTTTTTTATTATTCTCTCTCTCTTCGCTTGTCGGTATCATCAGCATTTTTTCATTCATTCATTTATTTATTTTTGAAGGGCTTTCATCTAACGATTTATGAATAGAGATTTCCTTTTTGGCCAGTCAGTTGACTCCGCTGCATCTTGTTGAGTCCAGGCATCGCTGTTCTCTTTTTTCCTTTCTTCTGGTCTTCTTCTCTTCACATGGCTTTCTTTATGCCTCCGGACTTCCCTCCATATCCTTGCGATATTATTGCCTCACACACGCCAATATTTTAATGATAGCGTCTAATTCCATTCTCCCTCTGCGAGTTGTACAGTTACTTTCATTAAATTCTCTCTCACTTCTCCGTCCTCGGTTAACTTATTCTGGTTTTTTTTTGATATCTTTGAACCGGCGTTTTTCTTTTTCTCCTTTTCTTTACCCGTTGCATGCCAATCCATGGTCATACACTTGTTTTCATTTTTATTGACATTTACAATCTCCCATTTTTGACGCCAGCGAGTCAGCTGAAGTTTTTGTAATAACGGAAAATGAATAAACAAAAAAAAATTTTTTTTAAAAAAGAAAAGAAAGAAAAGAGGAAGGAAGGAAGAAGAAGTGTTTCACACGCCATGGTAATTTTATCTAAACAAAAAACGAACTCCCTTGATCCCAGAATATCTGGAGCTTTTGCAATGTATAGTTTAGTTACGCAGATATATACACATATACGTGTCTCTTGTAATATAAGTACATACTTAACGTAATATCCGCAGGATCTGTCGAGAATCCATTTCACCAGCGGATTGTTCTAGATAGCATCTGCCGAATAAAGTATGAAAACAACAATAAATTTAAAATTAACTTAAACGCACTGACGCCCGTGGGGAAGAAGGTTTCTTCAGATATCCATCAATTCCCCAGTTGAGGAAGCTTCCGCGGCTGCTTCCCCCTATAAAATGCCGATACCTTGCCAATAGAACCAACCTCCCCACATATATCTCGGCGTCCTCACTATCGCTGTTGCTGCTACATTCTGCGTTTTATCAACGTCGCATCCAGCAGTCATTTAAGTAGTTATCCTTTTACGGCTCAGCTGCCTTGCTTCCGTCCCTCTTCTCTACTTCGTCACTTGCAAAGATATAATAAACGCGCGTATATCCCCCCAAGAACAGGTTAAAGCTTTGACAGGTTGACAGTCCTTTTTGAAGATCTTGGCCGTTCAATTCTCCGAGTCAATCAATCGCACCCGTACTAGCCCTAGTCAAGAAGTAGAAAAAAGAAAGAGATAGCTCGGATATCGTTAGCCGATAAAAGATAATCAACTAAGAGAAAAATGACGGAAACTACTATTAGCGCAAGCATTAAGAGCATCCTGCTGATGTCATTTTATGGTACTTATATTTACTTTTTTTTTTTTTTCAAGGCTCAATTCACCACCCAAAGCTAAGAAAAATAAATGGCCTAATGTTCCAATCCAAACCATTAAAAACAATTCCTCTTTCTAACCCACATTCACCAAACATCATTTGATTTTAAAATAATAAAACATTCTCCAGCCAATTATCACAACGAGCTCTATCCATCTTAACCAATTAACTTCTTTTATACGGAAACTAAACTAAATACTCTGTGTCTTTTTATCTCTATCCAATTGTTAGGCGTCCTTCTCTGCGAGCTCAACCATCTACGAATATAAAAACTAAGAGGATGTTGGTAAGGCTAAGCTCCCCTCTCAATACTATATTGACTATTATTACTAGCTCCACTCCCCTCCTCTTATTTTTTTAAATTTTTTTCTCCGGCGATGCAACTCGGGCAGCTTGCGCCATTTCCCGTTGCGCCTTTGCGGCCCGCACTGTTTTTCGCTTAGCCTAAAGAGAAAAGGCCTCACTGCCCCCACTAGCGGGGATGTGGGATGCGGGGCAGGACGGCTCATAGAAAGCTTATATTAGCCTAAATTTTAGACTATAGCAGCTTCAGCATTATACTTATGGAGAATTAGTAGCTGCTGTTATTGCTTCTTTGCTTTGTTTCTTTTTTTTCTTAACTAAGGCAGAGCTGTTTCAAGCTACCTGAGTTGAGTAACGACCCAGCATGTGAAAGACCAACTTTTCTAACAATAGAATTTTCTAGGTCGCTTCGAGTCAAGCCAGTTCGAAATACAACGACGACACTCTGAAAGCGTAAGCAAGATCAACCTGTGTTTTCATACTAGTTTCGGCACTCGATCCTCATCGTCTACTTGGCTTCGTTTTCGTTATCATGTGCTGGCTTACTGCAGGCTAACATCATCCCCGCCTCGCTCTATAGCTTGAAGAAAGATGGCGTTATCCAGATGGTACTAATTCTCTCTATTATAGTTTAAAAAAAAAAAAAGGGGGGGGAACTTGACAACTAATCATTCTTCGCAAATTATCAGTGATCCCCGACTCCCTCAACTTCGAACCGAAGATCTACCCTTCCGCCTCTTTCGATCCTAAAGACGACTCCTCGTCGTCCGCCTGGGTAACTTCATCCCGCAGCCGAAAACGCACGACCACCCGGCCCTGCAGTTCCTCCCCGAACCGCACGACGCCTACGGCGGCTACGGTGCCGAAAGCAAGCTAAAGTACCCTGTGCATAACCGATCCGGATGCAAAGTCGCGCGAGACGCATGAGGCCGCCGAATTCCTCCACTGGCTGATCACCGACGTCACCATCCGGACGACGGTAGCGTCGACCTGAAGAGTGTTAAGACGCTAGTGGAGTACTAACCCTACGCTCCAAGGGGACGGGAAAGCACAGGTACGTCCTGCTGCTGTTCCAGAACGGAGTAAGGAGCCGAAGAACGTTACCGAGAGGCCGCATTGGGGTTACGAGGTTGAGGGTAACGAGAGGGTCGGGCAATGAGGTATGCGGCGAGAATGACCTCACGCTCGTCGGCGCCAACTTCTTCGTTACGGAGTACTATAATGGTACAGCTTGAAGGGGGAAGGAAATGAAGTATGTTGTTTTTGTTTGGGCCTTTGAGATTCGTAGTAGAATTAACGATGAAGAGCTATTGGTTGCCTAGCTCCGATGGAAATAGAAGGGAAATGCTTCTAAATTAAATAGAGAAGCCTGGGATAATTATAATTATAATTATAATTGAAAATTCTCGTGATGAACCAAGTGTACTGACGACCAATATATATATACACGGCCTAATCGATGCAAAAGTCTATAACTTGTATCTCACTACAACCTTCTAGAATACTGAGTACCGCGTAACAGACACATGTTCATTCTTTCCGTTGCTTCAAAAGAAAAAAAGAAGAAAAGTCGCTAATAATGAAAAATAACAAAGTCCTTATGTCTTTAATGAGCTAATGAACAAAGTGATAGTGGTTTAACATAAGCAACACAAGGACAAAAAAAAAGTTATTTGCCAAAGCTTCCAAAAATGTATGACGTCCTTATGGATTACTTCCTTCTTTCTCTTCGCTCTGTGATTACGAAAAAAAAAAATGGAAAAGTGAA
Organism: Pezizomycotina sp. ARF18; assembly: GCA_002224055.1. Classification (NCBI taxonomy): domain Eukaryota; kingdom Fungi; phylum Ascomycota; species Pezizomycotina sp. ARF18. The sequence continues at coordinate 180,669 of AZLU01000045.1, forward strand.
AAGTAAAATTCAATCCTCCCTATAACTCTCCCCTCCCCACACACTCATTCTGATTAGACTTCCTCATCCGACTCATCACCTAGCAGCTCTCCTTCGTCGTTCGCAACGTGGCGTAATCGCCACGAGCAAACGAGCCGCGTCGTGTACTCGGCCGCCGCTGAAGAACTGCGACGGTCGCACTGTACAGCGCCACGACGATGCTCGGTAGCGCCGCCACGACGGCGACGACGGCAGATATAGCCAGCACGCCGTACTCCGTGAGCTGGTCGGCGACCTTGCCGGCCGCAGACTGCCTAGGGTCGTCGCCCAGCCGGATCTGGCCGAACTTGCCGTTCCAGCGGTGCCAGATGATGTAGCCGATGCACCCGCCATGACGAATACGGAGAGCGTGAGGAAGAAAATGCCAACGCCGCCCATGCCGCCGTGTTTCTTCTTGAAAGAATCTTCATGACCGGGACAAGCCTCTGGCTTGAGTTTGTCTAACTCCGTGCCACCACGCAGGTCGTCAAAGGTATGCGGCGGTAACCCGTGGGTTTGTACCATTCGATCAAGTTTGGTCGGCCTTGCAAGCTTCCATGTGGTCGGGTGGCTGTAGGCCTTTGACAAGTCTACAAGTTCCGTCGGTTTGAGGCTCGTAGTTGTAGTCACTGTTTTGAATAAAAAATATATAAGATTAGTTCATGTTCACAAAGATATCCATGGAGTATGACTTGAACGGTTTGCTGCTACTTACCATTCATAGTCGTGGGTATCGCAGGTGCAATTGTTGTAGATCCCTTGCCGTCGAGAGGCTGCGGTACTTTTTGCCAATGTAGCAGTGGTGGCTAGGAATCTTGCGGTAGAATTTCTCCTCGTGCCCGAAGAGGCAATTGTTACCCTGATTCGGATGCTTCGGGATCCAGATCTCAAAATCGGACTCTTTGGCGTTATTGCTAAGAACACCTGATTATTTCGCAGAATGATTAGCAAGATGGTAGATATACCAAGAACAGATCCTCCTCAACTTACATTTCTGATCCGTCAAGCCGGTAAAGTCGAGCTGAATAGTGATGTACTTCTCACCATGTCCCTTCGGCTTGCACCAGAGCAGGAACTTGCGAGCCGAATCAGACGGTACAGTAGTGATATCCTGGACTGAGATATTCTCATCATAGAATTGAAACTCCTCCATTTCTCGCCCTCATCCAAAGTGTAGTAAATCTTGTTGGTTTCCTTGTTCTCCTCGACGATGACGATGATTGATCCTTGGTCGCCGTACTCCCACATAAATTACCCTTCTTGATTTCCTTCCAAGTGATACCACCGTCGCGAGTGATAAAAGTGTCACCGTCACGCTTGGATGTCAAATACTCGCCGACGTTGCCGACGCCGATCATCATTCCAACAGCAGACGCGAGGAATACGTATCCCTTGGGTCTAGGCGCTCGGTATAGCCGTGTAGATTGAGAGAGCATTTCCCACCTGTACAAGAATACGCTTTCCATTCGAATCCTTCTCAGGGGCGTCCAGCGTTTTCCACTGTGCTGCGTCGTTGTGAGTAATCTTTGTCTTGAGCTTCTTCTGGGCACCATTCGCAGCATCTTCCCAGTTGTCAACGACATTGACTATCGCGACACCTTCCAAGCCCTGCATCTTCTCGAAATCAACATAGCCCTTGGTGTTTCTATTCACACCTGGCAAAGACATGACGTAAGAAGTTCCGTTCGAGTTGGACTTGATCAGCGAGCCGTATTCCCGGTCGTGCCGTGTATTGACGGTAACGTGGAGGAAAACGGAGTGGGTGTTCGATTCGAGAACGGTGTACGCCTGCTGGTGGTCAACCTTGAAGTTGTGAGGGAACTTGGCGTCCGCAAGTGATGTCCGTCTACAGAGGCGTCAACCTTGAGCGACTTTCCATCCTCTTTGACCGCAGCGACTATGATAAATTCTTGCATCGTCGCAAATCCAATGATATCCTTGAAATGGGTAGTCTTGTCCTGGAAGAAATTCTGGCTGGCAACGAGTTCCAGTTTGTCGTCCCTTGAGCCGTCGCCTTTTGCGTACTTTTCACATAAGATGAGGTTTCATCTCCTTTACCTTCCTTGGGCACCATTCACACTTCCTGACACGAGAGACGAGGGGGTGCCAGTCATCACCGCGATCGGTCGTGTAGTAAGTGACGACGTGGCAATCCTTGCTGAATACGTCATCGCAGTCTTTGGCTCCGGTCCATATCCAGGAGTCTTTCTTCTTGGGGTGGAAATCCATGATCGGAAGATTGAGTTGATTCGGCTTCGTGGGGGCTTCGAACTTGTGTAGCGTTTCTCCACGGTTGGCCGAATAGTGAACCGTCTTCGAATGCGTGATGAAGAATACTAAACTTGGGAAGTACTTGTGTGGGTAAATCGCTACGATAGTCTCCCCTTTCAGGATGTGCTCCCATTTGCCGCCTCCGTCGCGAGAGATCCAGACTTCGTCTTGATCCGTCCTCATAACAACTGTCTCATCGTCGCCATGTTCTGAATCTTGGCGTTGGAGATAATAAAATTCGATAATCTTGCGGGTGCCCTTGAATTCAGTCGGCCTCGCGACAATTTTACCGTTCGTTGGAGCTTTAGTGCCTGTTGAGTAAAAGCGTGAGCAATAGGATGAATAATAAGCGAAAAATTATAAAAGCTAAGTCTTTCATTTTGCACATACCCTCTTCGCAAGAACGCTCAACTTCCTTTGTCTTATCCAAACCGTCCTTGCAGGTATTGCCAGGTATCTTCCTCCATCCACTTTTACCCATGTATTTATCTCCCGGTTTCTTACACTGCCGTCAGGTACAACGTAGTTTTTGGCGGGCTTGCATTCTTTACCATCGTCCGACCTGAAGAAGTCAAATCGCATTCGTAGTCTTCCTCCGTGCAGGAACAGTTCTCCTCCTCAGCCACAGGATCTTTAAGACTTCGTCACGAAGCAGTCGGCATCCTTCTTTCTCCTCCAGTAGAATTGCTTGTGCCCATGATGCAGTCCGGTTTGTTGTACTTATCCAGCCTGGCATACCACTTCTCGAAATCACCTTTTGTCATATTGCCCTTGTCGAGCTTGCATTTCGCTCGTGCATCTCGGTGAAATCGTGCAGAAGATGAACGTCTTGCCTCTCTCCTCACGAGATCCAGTGCCGATGAGCGTAAACTTGAGAGAAGTTGAGTCGGGGTAGTTGTAAGAAGCTTCGCTCTCACTTTCACGCCAAGGTCTATTCCTTCCAATTTTTGCCGTGGTTCAGAGAGTACGCGACATGGCTTGTGACATCTTCGTCGTAAACAGCTACAAGAATCGATCCTCGTCACCAAACTCATACTTATGCGCCTCCTTCTAGCCATCTTCACGTGAGCCAGCATCATCGGAAACGTACAGGTCACCTTCAGTGTAGGCATTAAGGTGGTCGCCGGTATTTCCAACTCCCATCACCAGGCGGCCGCGCGGGCTTGAGTAGACCCGGCCCCCGTTATGCATGTTGGTGACGGAATGAAGGTGGAGGTCTTTCCCATCAGCCTTGAGTGGCTGCAGGTTCTACCGTCATCGAAGGAGATGCGAGACACAATCTTCTTCTCGATAAATTGGCTTTCTTTTACCTCCTCCGCGTTTTTCACCTGGTTCGCAAGTACTATACCGTCGATGCCTTGGATCTTCTCAAAATCCACCAACCCGAACGGACTTCTGTTGGTATTATCAAGACTTCTGGTGAACTGGGTACCATCTGAATTGCTAGTGAATAATGAGCGACGGCGTTCCTAAGGCCAGGTTTCGTCGCGAGGACGTCCACCTGGATGCTATACGGTGTTGATTCCAAACCGTATATGCATCTTCTTTAACGCCGCCGTGGTCGTGTGGGAACTGAGCTCGCTTAAAGGTAGCCGAATCATCGCTTATAAATCTATTCAACAGGATATAAAACCATCAGCACATGTAAAAAACGAGGCATGTTGTGCGATCAGAAGGTTAACCGACAGTCCCATCTCGTCCGTTCCTGCGCTCTTGACTGCGACAACAATAAATTTTTGCACGACCGCAACACCCGCAACACCCTCATACGTCCTCGTTCCGTCCAATTTAGGTTCGAGAAAGGTTTCGCCATCCTTGAACCAATCATCTGAATTGACAATTCGGCGGTGTTCAGGGAGACGGGAGGTTTTGCCTTCGATTACGCAGAAAATGGTGTACTGTGTAGCTTTGTTAAAAATCTTGAGGACCTCGCAAACAGCATCCGTGAGTCTTCTCGAGCAGAAGCTCTGGCTTGGTGTCGAAATTGTTCTTGGTGTAGTATACCTAAAAAAAAAAAAAAAAAAAAAAAAATTTGTCAAGAGAATTTCTATGACGAGGGGCCTACCAATTATAGGGCTTCTACAAGGGGTTGATAATTTTACAAGCAAGCAGAGTGAAGACTTACAGCTTCGACAACAGTCAGAGCCCCAGCGGTCGCCATCGCCACCGCATTTTCGGCCGTTGAATAGTACGTATTCGTGCTTGTCCGCATGAAACGAGAAAGGCGGTTGTAGGAAGCTTCTCATCGCCCCCACCTCCCAGGACTGCCAGGTTTTGCCCTGTCATCGGTTTTCCAGTGTGTTTTGCCGGCGCCTAATATGTATGCCCGTTTGGGGTCGAAGGGATGCTCGTGAATATCGGTAGCCTTACCCTCCGGAACACCTTTGACCTTGTCCCAGTTCGCTCCATCGTCCTCCGACCGCCAAATGTTGTTATCTACGCTATCAAAACTCAATATGACCTAGAAACGTGGGTAAGCGGGGGGGAAGACACGTGGGGAAATTTTTGAAGTTGTAACAAAAAGAAAGAGAAAAAACGAAATGAAGTGAGCGGGTGGTGTTGCTTGCTCGCTTGCTTGTGGAAGGTGGGAAAAGGAAAGGTGTCGCACGAACCGAGCTGTCATCGAAATAAAAATAATTGCTGGGCATATTATCAAATGTCGTCTTTTTATCGAGGGTTCATCTTTCTTCGCGGAGGCCAGCAGTATGGGAGCCGTTAGTGCTAGGACCGCGGCCAGTCGCCGCAGCGTCGTTGGGAGTCTCATGATGAGGCTACGGTATCGCGAAGCCTACCAGAGCGGGAAGCAAGACCGTCTTTCAAAAATGCCAACTTCAATAATATTCGGTTAGATAGCAGCACTGTAAGGATTGACGAGAAAACTAAGACAAAGTAAAAAAAAAAAGCTGAACAAGAGGAAAGGAATTCAAATGATCTCAAATGAAGCGCTCAAAGGGAAAATATCAAGGCAGAGGGGTTTCGTTAAATTTTTGGAGGCATTGACGGAGATGTAGAGTTTAGGAGAAAGTAGTAATGGCTGAGTGGATGAAGCGGGATTTTTTTGGGCCCTTTTCGAAGAACACGCTGGAAATATGAACCGCCGTGTTGAAAGTGGGTAGTTACTACTGGCAAGTCCGCCAAAGCTAAGCTCCAAACCACAGCCAAAAAAAGCGTAAACGTAATCGGATAAGGACAGGAAGTGAAGAACTACACGCAAAAAGCGGCACCAGAAGACGAATACGAAAATACAAAAAAAGGGAAAATTAAAAGAAACAAATGAACAAATGAAAACTATTTTAGAAAAACCGCCAGGTGACCGTTCAAAGGGCGTTTCGATTGATAGAAGAAATGAAAAGCTTTCTACGGAGATTTTGTCTAGATTGTGGATCGGAGGAGAAGAGAGAGAGGTGTGACTTTTTCCCCGTGAAGGATGGCGACGAGCTATAAGGGAAGTGTTCAACCTTGTGACTCCTGCCAAGAATAACTGGAGGGGCGGGATCCGTGTCTATCTTTTTCGTCTCTCGTCTCTCTCTTTTTTTTTTTTTTTTTTTTTTTAATAATTCGTACTGTAAGAGGGAGTGCGTGGCCCTTTCCCCAAGTTTACAAAGGTGTAGCAAAAGTATATAAGGTATTGTTGTATTGTCAACGATAGGAAATAGAAGTTGACGGATATTATCGAATGCCATGGAGGATCGGGATCATATTTAATAAGTTCTCTAGCTCTCAAATACTTTTTTCGAATGAATCAAACGTAATCTACCCAACTTGTTTACGTGTATAAACTATACTAAGCGGCTATGAAAATACTTGAACAAAGCCTTTCCTCCTTCATAGCCTCTCTTTCACCACTCTCACCTTTCAAAAAGCTCCTTGTTCTTAGGGGGCTATGGTCCATGCTAGATGAACGCGTAACAGTAATCCCTTAGACCTCCTTGTATCGCACGGATTGCCCTCCGAGAATCCCACGGTGTGTTGACCACCCCTGTCACTTGCTTCCGGGTATTTTTCTCCCTGGAGGTTCTGGAAACGGCGCTGAAACTGGCTGATATACACCCCCACCAGTTGGAACGTAGGCCCCAAAAGAAGGCGGCAACCGCCCGCCTAAATTTTTTTAAAAAGAATAAAATAAGATAAAATAAATAATAGCAGCGGTACTAAGACAAAAGTGTTACAATAATGCGAATAGATGAGAAAGAAATAACAAAAATACTACTATAATATATATAGCGGCGCTAAATCCATATGCCCTTTACTCCCATGTGCAATCTATTTTAGAAAAAAGAGCAAGATAATCAAAAAAAAAAAAAAAAAAAAAAAAAAAAAGACAAGTCGAATGCTTGGATCAGGAACCGCTCAGTGCAAGAGTCGGTTAAAGTTCCTTGTCAATAACTCTTAACAGGCGTTTTGCTCGCTCGGCAACGTCCACGGTCTCATCCGTCCAGTTCAGCGCAGCTTTTTCATGCCGGTAGAAGAGGTGAAGTGAGGCGAAAATGAACCATGTCATCATTGAAAGGGATATTACAGTCCATAATATCCGTAGCCGCTCTAATTCAAGGTTTAGGAAGACGCTTTGTTAGCATGACGTTAATAAAATAATAATTAAAAGTACGCCGCCCAAACCACGAAGGAAGCCTTTTTGGACTCACTTGACGCTCTTTCCCGCCATATCGCTTCCTTATCTTGTTGCTTCAGGACGCTCTGCCGAACGGCTTCCATCTTCGCACGGTATGCTTCCACTTTCTCCTTCTCCGCTTGTAAACTGCCTTGCAGATCCTCGATCTTACGGCCTTCTTCGTGCAGTTCCTGCAGGTTCTGAACCTGGGTTTCGTATTCTTGCTCAGAGCGACCGCTGATCTCCTTAAAGGCCGTCAACTGCTCGTTCCCGGACTTGTTCAATTTGACAAACTTTTCGTTAGTCGCCTTCAGCTCGTCGAATTTCGCCATTATCTCGTAGAAAGTATCGTTGAGCACCCGCTTTTGGTCCTGGCTAACGCGGTTTAGGTTAACAAGCGCCAACCGTACCTGCCTAGCTCAAAAAAGATGCATAATGATGTTAGTAATTTAGTTTATCAAGAATGGAAACAAAAAAAAGAAAAAAAAAAAAGGGGGGGGGGGGGGGCGAGACTGTTGTACGAACTCCTTTTTGCTTGTTGTACCATTTGCCTCGAACATACTATCCTGGGTGCTGGTAGAACCGTGCCGCTGTAAGCTCGAAGGGAAAAGCTCCCGGTTGCTGCTCTCAATACCCCAAGGGAAGGGGATTCTGCCCTGGTGTCACCGACGGTGCAATGGAGACAGTACTGCCATCGTCGTTTCTAAACCGTAGCGGTTGGAGGGGTGCATGAATACGACCATTGGGGGATCCAAGTGTTTTCGTTCCAGCGGTTCCCTGCCTAGATAATTTGTCATGTTTCCCGGAGGGTCGAAGGTGGAAGAAGTGGTCCGGAAATCGATCCTCGGATCTGTCATGTATACAGGATAAATTGTACGAAGGGAGGGAGAAAGCTGGCGATCATGTACTTTGGATAATGGACGACGTCAAAGCCCATCCCTAGTCTTCGTCTCTGATCAGATATTGCTGGTATCCGAACTCCAACTCTTGATAATTTGGTGAAGTGACTTGTTGACAATATAACCCAGTCAACCATAGGAATTTACTGTCCTTTTCTATATTTAAAACAGACGAAAACGGATTAGCTTCTCGTATCACTGTGGCTAGTAAATTTTTTAGAGGTGTGGCGCTGTAATGACTAAGCATTTTGACGTCTGTACCGCCACACTCTACCCAAAACGAAATTTCCAAGATATATTTTCTCACGCAAATTTTCATTGGACGAGGGGCTCTCTTTACCTTATTTATTCATTCTTATTATTTTATTCCCAACCTGCTTTATTATTTATTCACTCAACCCACGAGTCAAAATAAAAAAAGGAACTGGTAAACTAACAAAAAAAAAAAAACAATCAAGCAACAACCGACTGCGGACATCGCCTTCACGACTATTAATTCATCTCAGAAGGAACGACAAACAGATATAACCTTCAACGCCTTCATTCCAACGGCGTACACTTAATCAGCACTCTTTTCTATATCCATCCTCATCGCTTCAGTAAAGGTTCCACGGGAGTTCAAGGGTTATTCTTTGGAGCTTTCCTTTCTCTCATTTTCTCTTTTTTTTCTTAAAGAAAGGGGTTCCCCGTGATAGGAAAGGAAAAGGATCTTCGCGTAATCCAAAAGGAAACCCTTCTTATACTTCTGGAGGGGTTTCAAAATTTCGTAGAAATTGCACTTGAATATTCTGAATTTCATCATCATCGTCATTATTATATAATCTCGAATGCTTTTCCTGAGCGCATCTGCGTGCTATTGCTCCTGAATCTTTTTTGAACGGTCCAAGTCTGTAACGTTTCGTCTGCACTTGGATAAAGGAATTTCGCTTGGACCGCGAAGAAAATTAGGGAACGCATCGCGTGCACTGTATCAGAAAGAATTGAGATAAAAAGAACAGGACTTTTTTTGTTTTTTAACGAAAATACGTCCGTTTTTCTCTTAACTAGGGTGGTTTAGGCTCTCGCCTTTTCTCAAGAGCCTCTCTTTCTCACTTGTGCATTATTAAAGACTTCCCGGCGAAAGCACATTACTTACTCTTTTTACGACAAGCACTTGATATCGTAATAAAGGAACAAGAAGGAAGCGGGTTTTTTTTTTTTAATTGCCCAAAATGGCTGCCCAGCAGGCCCTATCTGTAGAGGCGCAGATTACGCAATTGGACGCTGCTAGGAACCTCGTCCTTGGGGATCCAAACTTCTATCCGATATCGTGAAAGGATTATGCCATAGTGTCAGCTCCGCACTCCGTTAAAGAACTACGACGATGGGGCTCGAATTTCCTTGCCGAAACGTTCGCCTCTCCGGTACTCACCTAACGGCAAGCAGTCCATGGCAATAACAGTGCTGGATCCCTTGCTCGTGCTCGTGAACGAAACGGAAAGCATCACCCTCAAAATGCGATCCAATGCAGCGCCTCCATCTATCCACTAATATTCCGATATATGTACGTTTTCCTTGAGTTCACATCGTTTTTGTACCATTAAAAAAAAAAAAAAAAAAAAAAAAAAAAAGTTTCGATCCCTTGGTAGTCGGTTACTTTCCTTGAATGTACTTTAGAGTATTTACCGGAAATTTTCTTATTGCTCACCACTAATCCGTTTGTTTTGCCCTTTTGTTCCTTCCGTGCTGATACAGATGTTCGAACCGAAACGACTCACAGACGTGGGAAAAGATGATAGCTATCAAGTCCAGGATATTGAAAGTCTGGGATAGGTCTTCGGAAGGCGTTCGTTTAGCGTGTATCAAGTTTGTCCAGAAGGTCATACTCGTTCAGACGCCGGGTACAGCTGATCCACGGGTGAGTAAAATCATTTGATCTAAAGACTTCTCTGGCGGTTGAAAGGAATGGAAATGGGTTTCCAAGATGATACTTTCTCCTAAGCAGAAAGGATTGAAGTATGAATGTAATGATGAAGTTTTAAAGCTATTTAGTGCTCAATGTTTTCTAATTGATATCTTTTTTTCGCGTTTTGTTTCTGTTCCAATCTCCAGCTCGCGACAAATCGGAAGTGTCATTGACGAACGTGCCTTAAATCATCCTCTGATACCTCATCCCTCCTGGAAGCCGAAGCCCAGGGGCTTCTTGACCGGTTTTTGAATGTTCTACAACAGGATAGACTGTAAGAACAGGGCAACAGAGCCCAACCACTTCGTAGATATTTTTTTTTTTTGACTTCGCGCGATCTTGCGGCACAACATATGCTTACTATCCGACCTGGGGTTTCGTGTAGGGACGTGCCGGCTGTTAATGCTACTCTCAATTGCCTGCCCATCCTGATAAAGACCCGTACTACTATTTCGAACAAGATACTTAATGCCATCCTTAATTTTGATCCCTTTTCTGTTGCCCACAAGAGCAACAGCTTCAAGGACAAATTCGCTGCGAGGAGCATGGAGAAGACTGCAAGATCTATCCTGATACATCTAGTTAGGTATGTAAACGTCTCTCTAAGAATCGGTGCCATTTTTTTCCCCTTTGCCAGGGACCGTATATACTAATACGATCAAATAGATCCGCTCCGTCCGGTCCAAATGTGCAACGTATATCAGCACAAATCAACCGGTTGCTGCAAGGAAAGGCGGAGCTAGTTATAGAAGACACTTCGAAGAACGCGGGGCTTCGGTAAGCGACGTGGAGCCGTGAAGCGTATGAGAACGGATCAAGAGTATTCGACGCCGACTCCGCCAGCCGCACCGCCGATACAGCTGCAACCTAGCAACGGGACGACTTATTCCACTCTTTTTACCTTAACCGACGATCTTGGTCTGTCTTCTTTCGACGTTCAGCAACTTCCGATTGACATTGTCATTCAAATCACTCTGGCAAGCGTGTACTCTATATCCCAGCAATCAATAGATAATGCAATTTCGGTAAGTTCTATTACTTTTTTTTTTTTGTGTTTCGTCATCTTCGGTACATAATTACTGATAGGTATATTCTCAATTGTAGACCGTACGTTCAAGATACAACAGTCTCCTCGAAGCAGCAAGAGCTATTCCACCTCCACAACCTCCACAACCTCCGCCTGTTCCTGTCGTACCAAAGTTCGAAGTTTCAGACGCTCTAAGAGATTCCACGCCGTCTATGTCAAGCGAAGAAAGCGACGAGTACGAAGTTAGAGACTCTGAACCCGTGTGGAAACGCAGAGGCAACAGCAGCATCGGCAACAGCAGCAATATGAGGAATCCCTAGTTATTTCCTCCTTAAAACTCGCGAAGCCTGATCCACTAAGCTCCGAGGAGCTTAAGGAGGCCGGAGAGAGTGCAGTCGACAGGATGTTCGGAATTGTGGATGAGATGGATAGGACCAGCAACCGCAAGAGCCTCGTGCCGGCCGGTAAGCTAGCCGCATCAACCGGGTGGGATAAGGACGGCTGGGTTGGTCTTCTTTGCAGGCTTAGCACAAGGTCGCTCGAGACGGTGGAGGAGGACAAGAACGAGGAGGACAGCCAGATTCACAGGCCTAAGCTCAGCGACTTTATCCGCGAGAAGCTGTACTCGTACATTATGGTCGATTTCAGGGAAGGATGGATACGGCGGTCGCTTGGCTCAACGAAGAATGGTATAACGATCAGGTTTCGGCGGAAGGAGCAGACGGCGAGGCGAGGAGCAGGGATTCGCAGTACATGAAGTGGATGCTCAAGGTCATGGACGGAATATTCCCGTTCCTGGAAGCTTCGGACCGCATATTCCTAAGGTTCCTGTCGGATTTACCTGAAATTCCGGCGCAGCTTTTGCAGAATCTTCGGAATCTTTGCCTTGATCCTGAGCGCTCGAGTTTAGGCTTCCTGGCTCTTCAGTAAGTAAACCCAATCTTTTATCTCATACTAATTTTTAAAATTGAATGCTAACCGGATTATTTTTGTAGCTATCTCACAATGCTGAAACCTCCGTGAAGAGCAACTGCCTCGATATTGTCGAGGATCTGTACCTCAATCGTTAGTTTAAAATGTTTTTGCTCTCTAAAAATAACGCGGTTAAATACCATGAACTAATTCATTTTTCTCTATAAAATAGATGCGGACGTTAAGACAGCAGCAAAGAAAATCTTGATCAAATTCAAGCCACAAATCATCATAGCTGAACAAAAGGCCGCTGCTGCCGCTGCCGCCGCCGCGAAAGAAGCCCCACCTGCACAACCCATGGAGACGAATGGAACAGGAAAGGCCGCAGCTTAGCAGATCGGCATGACGACAATACATAATCTCGCCGGTCCATATATCTTCGTAAATTACTGACCATTATATGGCGATTTTAATCAGGAGGGATACCTTAATTAATTAACCGCTTTAAATTTTTCTTAATCAATTCCTTTCTTCCCAATGGATTTTTCTTTCTGGTCTTTTTTTTTGTTTAACGCTGTTCCCTACCGGTTTCTTATTGCCGAAATGCATATAATAATATCTTCCTTACAGCGAGTTCTGAGGGATTCATAGCAGCTCATGCGTGCTTGGTTCTTTATTTGGATTTTTCTTTTAAAATGCCTTCTCCTTTTTCCCTTGGGTAGTTTTTTGTTATGGCATCCTATTTTCTAAATAAATCACATGGTGGGACTTCTTTGGCTTTCTGTTTAGTACTCTTTCTCAGTGTATGTCTTGTTTTCCTTTTTTTTTTTTTTTTTTTTTGTGCGAACTGGCTGGATATCCTGACTAGTCCACAACTGACACAGTGCCTAAGATATCGTCACGTCAACTGCGATGACACCTTAAAGAATTTACTAAAAGCTAGCTAAAACCAATATGCTAATCAAAGGACACATAATCCCAAAAAAAAAAGGAAAGAAAAAAAGCCCCAGTTTATATTATCACTATTGTACATCCCCTTTACGCATTTGATATTCTGCGACTCTTTTTATTATTACAAGTTGATTTAGGTCTGGTTACTATGATTTTTTAAAATAAAAAAACTCGAAATCTTCCAAAGTTTTTCATGTAATCAAGTTAGATCTACTACGTATCTTTTTCTCTTCTTAGGCTTTTCTTTAAGATTCTCGTCTGATGGTTTATCTCGCAAGGAAACATGTATGTTCGTAGCTTCCTATACTTCGTTTCCAAAACAACAACGAAAATAAAATGAAGAAACTTTTACGTTTTTTTCTCTTGATGATTTATAAAAAAAAAATATCTCTTTACCGATACTACAAATGCAGTTACAATAGTTATTATAGATTTTATATACTTTTATAGTATATTTTCGTAGATATTATCATCAGCTCCAACGGAACAGAACGAGCCCCGCGATACGAATTTGCTGGAGGCCAAAGTTTTATATTCTTAGCTTCACACTCCATGTCATCTTTTTAAGTTAAGCGAGCCAATTAAAATATTTCCCCCAGACTTTTTTCCAGTGTCTTGCCGAGGGTTACACAAGAAACCCAAAATAATACTTACTACACCTTGAATAGATAATTTTGCGTTCACCACCATCTCATAGGTAAAACTTACTATTTATCTCGACCTTATATTATCTTTGGGTGATACTTCGAAGCCTTATGAATATACGTCTATGTCGCCGGCTATAGTAAGCTATATTTACGTATACCTACTAACCATTTACCATTTATTGCTTTTTAGCGATTTTTGAAGTGTCATGTCTCTAAGTAAAAGCATAAAACACGATGTGTAATTCCTGAAATAGACTACCCAGTAGGGACTTAAATCAATTATTTGGAGTAGTTTGTTAACCTCAAGTTTCCTTCTGCCTAAATGTCTCTGTGACGTTGACGTTGAAGCTAATACTGATCTTGTCCTGCGTGATGTAACGTAAATAATATATACCTTACTGTACGTGGTATAAAGTGAATTTAGACAATTATTCCATATGAAGATAGGTATAGATCAATACCTGAATATGAACTTTTACAATTTTAAGCTGATAAATTTGTACTATGGCTCGATAGAATAAATGTGGAAAGAAAAAGGTAGCACGAAAAACATAAACTCCGTATAAGATATTAATATCATCCTCGTGAGCTTAGAATATTGTACGAAGAATATAACTAAGCCTATCGTCAGCTCAAACAGGATACAGAGTATGGATCAATAACAAGCCAAAAGTAAGTATGAGGTCGAACTATAAATATACGAGTAACCCCCCAAAAATATTCTTTTATGTGGTAGTAGGTTATCTCTGTTGAGCTCCAAGACAATATCCATAGAAACATGATTCACGATTTCCAACAGTTTTGACCTTTAATTAGTCATATCTCTATTTCACTACAGGTACGATAGGCGCCAGATACATCGTCAACATTATCCGAGCGTCTCAATCTACAGAAGTTATCTTACAATTAGTATTCAGTCTTACAGAACGGTCTTGTATACATCAACATCACCACAAGAGGAGTAAGGATCAAAAGCATATGTAGGCAGATCCACGTACACGTGGTTTTGTGCATTTACGAAACGCTTCGCGAAAACATCGTACATGTTCGTTTGACCAGAACTATAAGATAATTTCTGCCCGCTGGTTATTACAAAAAAAAAAAAAAAAAAAAAAAAACTGTTTTTCCCCGCTAGATGCTAGCTGCGCTGCTGAGATAAGAAAACACTTGTGTTGCTTTGACTTTACGGTTCAATTAGTAATAATAGATATGTCGATGCGTATGCACCCCTCACTTGGGTATTAACAAGTGGCGATGCGACGGTAGTCTTTCGAGGCGCAAACTTGCTGCTATACCTTTTTTAGCCTAGGATCGTGTAGCTGAACCCACGTATATACGTATATATATATGTTTCCAATTGATATCTGAGCGTTACTCTTTGGCTTTTGTTGGGAAACGAATCATGATATCCATTCATCCGAAGGCGGTGCCAGTGTGGGGTCAAATAAAATATATTTATTCCGTTGCATGTATTTTGCCCAGCCCGACATGTATAAAAGAACCTTTCTCGGGTTTGCAAGCTAGAAACAAAAAAACCTCCCCATATTTTTTATCTCAAACACACCCCACATTCTCACGAAACGCTCAGACCTTCACCTAAAACTTGTTACATAATATAAATTGATTGTTCCGATATGTTTTCGTTTCTCAAACCGCAGTTTCGAAATAGCTTAGTAGTATTGAAGCCCTCTTGAACAGGTATAGCGCTCGGAATAACTTTTACAATGTTTCTTTTTTTGCTTGATATCAGGATACTAGGAGGTAGTTTTTCCTGTTCGGAATTAAGACATGGTACTAATTTTGTTTATACAGAGTTCTTTCGACGCCCGTCAGAGGTTCTCAGCCTTAGCCTTCTACTTTTATCTTTCGATTTTGAGCATAGCATGTAAGTAGTAATGATTTCAAAAATATCGTTAACACGATTTCATATTTTATTGGCCGACGTCGTTTTGGTTTTGTAATTAGTATATACTATATTTATACAATTTTGATTATGATTTTGGAGGAGCTCGTAATTAGCTATCATTGAGTTTAGATACTCATTTCATTGTCGTAGTTCGGTACTCGTGAGGAAAGGACGTCGTTTCTCAAGCCTTTTTTTTTTTTTTTTTTTTTTGTGGTACCTGATACTTTACCGTCTTAACACGTAAATAGTCTATTTCGAACATAACTACCACCTTTTCTTTTGGGTTATCTACTTGATGTCGTGCTAAGGAGTAGTCCTGACCTTGAACTTTGTACATGTGAGACGGACAGCTTAAAAAAATTACCACATCCTGAAATTACGACCTGCGGCACGCAACTGTGCGCAATTGAACAAGAGATCAAAAAGGGTTGGCTATTTATTGTAGCAAAGTGTATAAATAGTGATACCTCGACTCGAGGACCCTCGTACAGCCTCCTCCAATCATAGAAGCCGATGGAGGTTGTTTGTTCCTAGAGCTACCGTCGTACAATGCTTTTTTAATAACGGTTAAGTGTCCGGTTTCATCTTTGTGCTGTTGTCCTACGCATTTGAAGGGACGCTCAATAGAACTGAAGAAGAAAGACCCGTGCTAGTATAGAAAGCCGGTACCACGGATTACACTGGGACTGGTGTTACAATCATTTTCCTTTTTTTTTTATATATATATATGTATATTTGGCTTCTCGTGGCAACTGTACCTGCGATCGACACGACCGACGGTGAAACAGTTGAGAGTATACAGAGAATTAAATGCGATAATTTTTTTGAGGAGCTTCGTGATAGACTGCGGCCTTCTCACGGTGAACAAGAATGCAATGCGCTTTTCTAGTCAGTTTATCTTTCCAAGTTGCGAAATACTCAAGCCGCTACCATATATATCAACACGTCTTCATGATATTTAGAGTACATTGAAGTTATTTATTTATTATTTATTTATTTTGTTTTGAGATATTTCTTGAAACTCTGGGGATCACCGTAAGACAAAAGATCCTTTAAATAAAAAAAAGAAAGAAAGGCATTTTCCGCCTCAGCGCCACCTCGGTGCATCGAATATTAAAAAGGCGATGGTGTATATATAAAGTGTGGAGAGTTTTTTTTTTTTTTTTTTTTTTTAGCATTCTTGTCGGCATTGGCATGGAAAATAGTAGCGGTTTCCAGTGCAAAAGAGAGAAAGCCTTACCATGAAACAAACTGTACCATGACCATGATATCTACCTCCCGCAATGCATGGAGGACGGGGGCGGGAAAGCGAGAAACTGTCTCGAAACGAACATCCTAATTACTGCGACCGCATCACACGTTTTATTTTAATGCGCTAGTGTAGTGGAGGTTCATCGCGCGATATTTTGATATCTGCGCGAAATCTTCGCAAAGCAATGGATATAATAGGAGACGAAAATATTGCAATACTGTAGACACAATTGGCTCAATGTGCCACTATGAGTTTGCAAATGCTGTTTAGATACCCCTCTATTTACCGACTCGAAGCAGGTCGAAAAGCGAACGCCTTCTCCGCAGGCTGGGCACAACCTCGGGCGAAAGCCAGGTTTCAAGGGCGGCGTGATAAAACCCTCTCCGTCGTGATCGTCCGTGATCTCACGATAGTTGGCTCGTATTCAAGGCAGCTTGATCTCTTCGCAAAATCCCATGACTCGTCCATCTCCAGATGATAATCAACATCGTCCCAAATAGCAGGATGTAAGACGCGGGAGACGGCGCGGGAGCGGGAGCGGGAGCGGGAGCGGGAAGCGGGAGATGAACGTAATAAGATACCGTAAATTCAAAGGCGCACGGAACGGGGGGGTTTTCTCGTCCGATGAAACTAAAAGCTACATGATAGAGGGCCGCTCTAGTTGTCTTTGATACATGAAGACGTGAATTTCAAATCACGGAAGCTCTAATTCAGGTATGATTGTCGCCAAAAATTGCGAGCTTACCCCCGCGCTCCCACGGTTGTAAAAAAGACGAGACCGAAAAACGTCCCAGCAGCATGGCATCTGGACGCGAGACGATTATCGCGACGAGGAGCAAGGTTCTACCTGGCAAGCTTCCTTTTCAAAAGGAGCACGGGACCACGGGACCACTTTTGGTGCCCCTCCCCGAATGCGCTCGAGACGGCGTCGACATAGGTCATCGCAACGCCAATGTCACCCCCAGGTTTAAAAATAACCTTTTCCTTCTCTCTATTTCTCTCCAAAAAGCACCATGCAAGGTTCCCCACTTCCTTCTCGAAGTTTCATCTTTTTGAAGAGCCTCAACGTAGTAAGACCGGCGACGAGGAAAAAATGCGATTGGTGGTCATTCGCATTCATGAAACGACGAAACTGGTGGCCGATGAAGCAGAGGGAAGAAGAATTTAGTGGTACTCAAAAGAAACCTATCATCGAGCTCTTTGAATACCATGGTGAATTGACTCCAAATGCCATTAACCATATTGCGATTCCTGAAATACCAGATAGCAATCAATCGTATTTTTTTTTTTCTATTTCCCCCTCCTTCTCTGGAGCTCCGGGTGGTCGGCGTCTACAGCTAGAACTTACCCTCACTCAAGAAGCAAGGGAAAACTTCGTGATAGAGGCACTGCACCACTTTTTCGGTTTACTTGAGAGCTGCCCTGGAAGCTCTGGGGAGAAATATTTTTCCACATCGGGCTTTACTTACCTTCGCAAATGAGATCGAGGAGTCCGTATTGACCGCAGTAACTCACAGGCTCTTCTAAGACTGAGAGACCTTAGGAAATACTATACGAACTTACCTTGCATTTTTCCTAATAATAATATATGAAAAGTACAACCACAATCCTATGCCTAGGAGGGGTGCTATAAGGATCCTTCACCAAGACGAGTCTTATCTCTTACCAGGAACCCGAAAAAAAAGACTCGTGACAACGCGAAAAGAGCTGAGAGGTTAGCCTACTTACAGTGAAATATTTTTTGCCAAGATATCAATCGAGGATTTACTGCTGAAGGCTGTCATTCCAAAGTAATCAATCTTATTACCAGCGTTTGGCTAATATCTCTTATCTCCGTCTTCTTGTCTCTTAACTCGCTATCGTCGATTATAGGCACCCTTAAGTATTATAGTAACATTCGCTTGGATATAGTTTTGGCATGCCTGATGACGGAGCGTAGATCGCTTTTTTTTTTTTTAAAAAAAAAAAAAAAAAAAAAAAAAAGAGGCACGACGTTTGGCTAGATCTATAAAGCTATCGTTCGCTTGGCGGCCATATATCCCAACGATTCCCTGGCTTGCGATTCGCGGGGAACGAAGAAATCTAGAAGATCTTTGTCTTGGTAATGTTTTTTTCTTGTCTGTAATATCTGGTGTTAGGCTTCAGTAATATACGGCAGCGTCTGCTTGTTGGTTCTTACAGGGTTAAATATACGTCACAGAACCAATTGCTGTTATTTGCGGGTGTGGGCTAGCTCGCATGAAACATCGCAAGCCCGTGCGTCGATTGTTTTTCTTTTAATTTTCCGTTCGCCGAGCGGCTCGGTAGTGGCTTCTGCCTTAATACCGTTTGTTGTAGATTGGACTTCGGTAGGCCCTTTGAAAAAGATCGACTTCATTGTGTAATCTACAAAGCAGTTGGTGCGGAGGATTATTGTAAATTTCTCGGTGAACCGCTCAAGCAACACTAAACGATATACCACAAACACCATGATCTCTATTATTGATCAGGTCGGGAAAATCGATCGATGGTGCTAAATCCTCGCAAGCAAAACTGCAATTGTGCGGGGTGGAAGTAATTATATCAGTGGATCGTGCACCCTTTTTCGTCGCGCTAAACTGATTGACAGAAGTGCTATATCGACAGGCTGCTAAGCAGAGGGCAGGCAGAAATTTTTCTAGCAGACCAAGACGAAAAAAAAAAAACTTACTAGTAACTATTGATATATGTACACCTATTAAAACCCACTTGCTATTATAATTATTATTGGCTGGAATAAAAATAAAAAGGCCTCGTAGTGGTTCGGTAAGATGGAGTTGTAGAAGATCACGATGATCCATTCATCCTAGTGCAGAAGCTCTGCTGGTTATTATATTGGTCCGTGCGATCCGAACGTTCGGTACCACACTAGCGGGAAATTGGTATCGCCTTACAAAAATAAAATAAAAAACGCTTTTTCAGTTGATATAAGATAATATTGTTTACTACACCAAAATAGTCCGAGAAGAGTTATTCCAACTGAAATTTTGATCACTGAATTAAAGGATTGACGCCTCGAAGAGAATTGGCAAATCTTAACAGAGGTTGTGATAATTTCTCGAAGGAAGGTCTAGAACTCAACTAGCGTTCTTCTAAACTGGGTATACCGTAGTTGACGATGTTAAATTACTTCAGCAAGGCGACGATGGTATTGGGAAACCGATATAACGGCCTCAAAATATTGTCGCTGAGTACCACTTACTAGATCCGTCAGTCGACATTTAATTAAAAGAAAGATCTGCCGGGTTTTCACTCTTGATAACTCAGACAGTCCCAAAGAAAAAAAAAAATTAAAGGGAAGGGTTCCCGTTTTCTTTCCTGCCAAAGAGTTCAAGGATTTCCTTGCAAATGGAAGACCCACTAGTGGCGTTTCCGCGCTGTTCACGAATCCTCTAGAGCCAGCGGGCTTAGCAGCTCACTTCTGTAGAAGAAGGAAGCACCCTGTGAGGCGGGGCCGCGGGGGGACGGAGGGAAATTCCGTTTGGTGAACTCTGCTGTTTTAATTACTTATCTTTATAGTGGTGTCGCTTTGCTCCACATACCCGATCTCTCGAGGTGGGAGGGGGCCCAAGCGCCCCCCCTAGACCCATCCCCTCCCATCCCGTCGCGGCGACACCTGCCCGATTTCCCCAAGGGGGAACGGGCTTACGCTAGACCTTATTATTACTAAGTATTATTTATTGATATTTTTATAGCTACTGAATACTGCCGCTGCGCTGTACCTATAATATTATAACATGATAGTGGCTGTTATTCTATAACTGCGTGGCTAACCAGTGCTAACTACTATTCATTAATGGTATATACCGCGGAATTAACCGAATATTGAAAAGTCGAGGTGGAAGTCTTTCATCTTTTCAATTCATCCTCAAAGACTTCTTCCAATCCAGGCCAGCCTCACGTGAAATTGCCTGTATTCAACACTTTTTTTTTTTTCGTGAATAAATAGCTGTCGATATAAAGCAGGGCTTAGCAGCAGCCCAAATCTCCACAGCTTGAGACAGCTATATTTAAGATACTCTGCGACGATTTCGCTAGAAGAAATCAGGTTAGTTATTGAGATTTCAATATCTGTGGCGTCGTTTTGGTTCTCCATCTCGAATATTCCTCAGTTCTTTTTTCTTTGAGTGGGCGGGATTATTTGGAGATGACTTAATTTGCAAAAATTATCGTTCGATTTTTTTGGTCAGCCAGCCAATCAACAATAGAGGGATATTGAAGCCGCCGCTAGATCTACCAGAATTATATTGCTCATAAAGTCATACTAGTCTTGAAAGGAAATATTACTTTCAATATTATTAGCTTCTTAATATCAATCAGTCAATTAATTTTCCGATCAAAATTTGCAAGGAATAGAGAAAAAAATCTTCCAAGACCCTAGAGATATACGTGATTGCCATGTGGTTTTCGTGAATGTAGGAATAAAAATACGTTTTTCGCCTTACGTTCCTCGTGAGGGAAAATCCCGAATGAAAGATGAAAAAAGTGTGACGAGTTTGACAGGAGTGCATTAGAACCCACATCACGACAGATTTTCGAACGAGAAGGCTTGCGCACGAAAATTACCGAAATACCTACTTCAAAGTGTCATTATACTTTGATATATCGACCTCTCCATCTCAATCGGAGGGGTTTCGAGAAAAGATCTAGGAAAAGTTTCTCGATCAATTGATTCACTGAACTTCACTGGGAGGAATATATCCGTCAAGGAATACTTTGACCTTTTTTTCCGCTTCAAAAAGCCGCGACTCGGAACTTAGCCGTTTGGTATCGGTCGGAGATTGTTCTGTTGAGAAATTGAATGATATGATGACCAGGAAGTCAGAAAGATAAACGAATTTCACAAGATGAACAACCTTCTGCAACGTTCGTTTGATCTATTATATATCGTACCTTGCATGTCGGCGGAGGGAAAGAACTATTCATGTGCCAGTGTTTTTCTAAACATCTCCAAATTTGTTTTTGTACGGGAACGATCCAGACCTTTTTGCTGCCAAAAACAAAAAATAACTGGCCAGCTTGATTTCGACTCACCGGAATTGCTTGTGGCGAGTGTGCGCGGCTTGCAGGCGCCTCGCAGTCCTCGCAGCTATCGGCGCTGTAAAATTCGCCAATAGGAAGCCGCTACGGCTCGCTAAGCATCTGCCCGGATATTGTCTTAAGCCATTCGCTAGAGACACCGGCGGTTCGGGATTATTCACCTCGGAAAAAGGGTCCTAGAGAAGTTAAAGAGTGTAAATCTTCATCCAAGACGGGTTTATATTCCCTTCGAGCTACCTGGTTTTAGTTATCTGCGAAATTTATTTTAGAATCGCCGAAAAGATTCGAGCTCTACAATTGAAAGAGGTAAAATTTACCTCCTTTTCTTGGTTCTTTATTCCAAAAGTACAATAAAAGAGCATTGTTTGGACTCGACAAAGATATAAAGACTCACACGGATACAAGCAAGAATTCAGCGCGGAATTGAGCTGAGAGACTATTTGTGCACGACCTAAGTAGAAAAGGTCGAAGGTTTGGGTATCGGGGAGAAAAAAAAGGCTCACTATATTTTGAGCTAAAGACTGACGATCCAGGTACCTGGGATTTCATGTCAAGAAAAGTATCACTGAAGCCGCCATCAAAAATCCTTAGTAGTTAGTTGAGAGTGGACACAAGCCTTTAGCTTAGGCTGTTTTTGTAAAGAACAAAATTTCAAAGATACTGTTTTAGCTACCTGATATCGGATCGGCGAGAGTTCATATCAACAA
Organism: Pezizomycotina sp. ARF18; assembly: GCA_002224055.1. Classification (NCBI taxonomy): domain Eukaryota; kingdom Fungi; phylum Ascomycota; species Pezizomycotina sp. ARF18. The sequence goes on from AZLU01000045.1 coordinate 202,871, forward strand.
TCTTTGGGAATTGAAGATGGTAGATCATAGCAAAATCTTTGGCGTCTCGAAAACAGTGCTCTATCCTTACCTTCTTTTCGATCTTGACACAGAAGGGGATCAACCTAGAAATTATAATCTGCCCTCAGCAACTAGATTTTATAGAAACGAAATTCAAAATGAAATGTGTTAAGGAAAGGAGAAATCGTCTGCGAAGCTCAATGGTCTTCAACTATAGATATTTCGCCATTGTTTCTCCCTGTATAAGGAGGAAAAGTATTGTTCTTTCTTTAGGTGAGGTATTTTTTTTTTTAAAATTGTTGTTTTATCTTTTTGGAGTTGAGATCTGTTGTTCTTTGCCGCGACTCGTACTTGGAGCAGGGGGAGGTGGTATGAGTTCCTTCGACAGAAAAATAGTAGTATAAACCGCGTGTTTATTGGGTTGAGGACTTAGGAATTGCTAGGGCTACGTGGAAATAGAGGTGGAGCTCAATACCAAAAAAAAAAAAAAAAAAAAAAAAAAAAGAGGAAAAAATATTTAAGCGTAAATCGACTCTAAGCAGCAAGGACCTTCTGGAAATAAACAATTATAGATGCTTAGTATAAATCCAGAATAGTCGAGGGTTGGTATCTATCTACTACGAGATAAGTTTATTCCCTGACCGGAAACGAACTACTAGGAGGAACATCGATCCGACTCAATATTACACCTACATGAGTTAAGTACTCGTTGCAATCCCTTGCTGCACGTTGCAGCCACTCTTAACGTCTTCCTCCTTCTGTGGGTACATTGAGTGACCTGTGTTTTTTTGGTCCATTGTCTACTCCGTACATCGTTAGTGTACGTATCTCGGATGAACACAGCGGGGTGAAGGGGAAAAAAAGGCGAGGGCAATTGCGGGCGAGCTCCAGCTTCCAAGGGCCGAGCTGCTAACATTTTGCTCTTTTTTTTTTTTTTTTTTTTTTTTTTAAGATTGTCGGCGATATAGTGCGAATGATCTCTAGTTCTCCTAAGGGTCCTCGGGTTAGTGTGATGAGCTGGCTAATTCAAGCACATAAAAGAGCTAACAGATCATGGTAGGCAGTCAGTCTTTATGAAATCAAGATCACGATCTAAGAAGCAAGGGAAAAGAAAAGGAACACCTGATTCAATAAAAAAAATTTTTTTTTCTTTACAAAGCTGAAATGGCTTAAGCGCTGTAGTAATCAAAGTGAGCAGCAGCAGATGAAAATCAATAATAAACAACATCTTCGATCGTCAGCTTGAAGAGATTTAGGGAACGGAGGTTTGCCCGCGCTAGGTCTATTGTTTGCTGGAGGCCTACACTACAGGCCCTGGACTTCCAAGACAAGGACCGATGAACAATAGACACCCATCTTCCTTCCTTCCTTCCTCCTTCCCCCCCTTTGTTAACAAACAAAATATATCTAGCCAGTCACCTGAGAGGAAAGATGTAGATGAAGAAAAAAAAGCTATTAGCCCAGTTAGTTGAAGCTCGTCCGACCGTAACAACCAAAGAAAAATTAACAATTCGTAGGCAAAGGGAGAGGGAAGGGGGAAACAGATTTGAAGAAATAGAAGAAAAAGAAAAGAAAAAAAAATAAGTATATTAATTTTTTTTTTACTATTTGTTAAGGAGAAAATATTCCAAAATAACCCCTTTAAAAAAAAAAAAAAGAAAAAAAAAAAGAAAATATAATTAGAGAAAAAAGAAAGCATACTTTACTTTACTTTTACTCCCACCACTATCTTTTAATCCTTGTATTATTTCGATCGATATGGTTGGTTCAATCCAGTTTATTGCGTTGTGTATGAGGAAGAGGAGGAGGTACATCCCTATATTATTGTATCACTGTAGTGAAGGTATGTTCCGTTCGTTATTAGCATCGTGTAAAGTCTGTTTAACTTTTTTTTTTTTTTTTTAACACACGACCAACAATTTTCAGGAATGATATAAACACCATCCCTCCGCCCTTTCCCCTCTCTCCTCAAGTTTCTTGTTCAGATCTCCACAATTCATTCGTTAAGATCATTCCTTTCCTTTATAGCTGTGTTATCATTGCTAATACCGTCAGCCAAAAAATTGATCACTGTTTCTCGTTTTATATATTTTTGGTCTTATATATACATATAATATTAATTCTATATCATTTGCTTTGTGTTTTTTGCCGTTGTTTCAAACCACAATGTTTTGTCAAGAACGGGCGATGGTGGACCAAGACCGCCTATTCGATTGGCACTCTATCGTTCCTCGAACCTCCTCTTCCTCGCGCTCCTCGCAAACCATCGGTGTACCCTCGATACGCAGCAACGCTTCATCTGTTGACAGTTCCGCAATTCCTCGCACGATGACCAATTCTTGCACCTCTTCGAATCCCTCGACTTCTCAAACGAACATTACCACTTACCCAGCCAACGAGGAGGAATTTTCCAAGCTACCGCCTGCGATACGTCGAAAGGTGAGAATATCTTTTTGTATAGATTCGAGTGGAAGTATCCGTTCAAACTAACAGTGTAATTAAAATAAACTGTAGCAATTCAGTACTGTAGAGAGACTCCGTCTCGCCCAGCAGTCCGCAACGAATACCACACAACACGAGCCAAAGCCTCGGTCCCTTAGCGCAGCGAGCAACCATTCCAAGGACTCGGCTCCTCGCTCGCCGCACACACCAATCTCTCCACTATTTCCCAAATCCCCGATGCTCACCAGGTCGCCCAGTCGGTCACCAAGGAAAGAATCCCCCGAGAAAAGGGTCAAGACGAAGCACTCAGAACCTGTAATCCAGAAGACCTCATTCTTACGCAATCTGATGCGAGATGGTTCCTCCAGCTCGGAGATACGATTAAGAGGAAGCTCTTTACGGCGGACGAACGGTTTGCTCCTGCAAAGCAAGTGTGAGGATATGATCCAGAACTTTGAGAGGAATAATACCAACAATAACGAGATCTGCAACGCGCCTACCAACGATAATATGCCTTTCTCGTCGGCAGATTTCAATGACAGCCTTACCACACTCGCCACCGTTTCGACTTCGAAGGTAGATGCCATGGATCTGGCGCCTCGACCAAAGGCGAGCTACGAGCCTACAACCATTACCACTATTACCGCTTCTACCGAAGCATCCATCCCCACTAAGACAACGACTAGACGGGCGATCATCCGCGAGTCTTTCAAGTGGATCGAGGATGATGAACATGAGTTGGAGACCCAATTGGTTCTGGACTCTCTCGATGAAGGGAACATCCACACGACCACGGTTGAGGTTCCAGATACTTACTCATCGAGACGAAACTCTCGCCGACCCTCGATCAAGAGGACGCTTTCACTTACCCGAAATAGCGATCGCAATTCGATATCAAAACCGTCGGATGCGAGTGAATGGTCCTCAAACTTGCGGGCACGCGCGAATGAGCCGGAGATCTACCATGTCCCAGAGCTTGAGCATTCCGAGCAAGAGGGTCTCATACTCGGCGGCGTCAACGCCAACACGGGCTTCGATGGACCAAGACGCTGCTTTCTGGCAGGATCCAGATGCGAGGCTCAAACTGCGAATCTACCTTGCCTCCGCGCAAAAATTTTGACGAGGCCTTGGAGTTCGGGTTCCCGCAACTGCAGGATGGAACGAAAGAATTCGCAAACACGAGACCGAAGAGCCAGGTTCTAGAACAGCCCGAGGCACTCAAGTCGAGCATGTCTTTCCTTGCGGACTCTGACGATGAAGACGACAAGGATTCGATGAGATCGCTCAAGCGTGGAGGTCCACGAAGTACCAGACTAGGGAAAGGCTCCACATCAAAAGGAACGAAACATCTCTCACCAAGCTAGCAGCAGCAGCGCCTTCCCTCAAAGTGACGACAAGCATTGTCGATCATCGCGATGTGCTCCAACCTCGCGTGGTCAACCGAACTTCACTGAGACTTCTGCAGGGGGTCGCGAAATGACCCTCAGGATGACGCTCACTAGGAAGGATCTACGCGCCGACGAGTCTGAACTTTATGGCTGGCAGAAGGACTTTAATGCTGCTGCTGGGCTGGAGAATGTTCCCCCGCCGTCAGACCACCTCGCTGATATTCCCTGGCAAGGGGAGGACCGAAACGGCAACCGATGGATTGTGAGCAAAATTTGGAGCAAGGTCAGACACATTCCGAAGAAATGCTAAAGAAGTTACAATTCCTTTCAAAGACTACACCAAACCAAACCAAAAACTTATCGCGATCTGCGACACTAGAGATGATCTACCGCTTTCCTCTCCCGTTCGGTGTAAATATTTATTTCCCATCACATTTTATTTCTTTTGTCGTTCTTTCCTTTTCTGATTTTTGTCTAATTTTTTTTCCCTTCTTTTAACCGACCCATAGCCGCTTTTCCTTTGTCCCCACTTTTTCGGTCCTGTCACATTGAAGATCTTCATGGTTACCCAGCGGGGTTTTTTTTTTTTTTTTTGATACCTTTTGAGTTTTTTAATTTTGGGAAGGCGTATTAGTATCACCTTTTTTCTCTGTACACAATGGACTGATTATTATTGTTATTATTGTTATTATTATTTATTTATTTATTTAAATTTTTTTCTTTTTTTTATATAAAAAGTCTTTTTTAAATCCTTAATCTTTTTAATTATGCTAGTACTATTTTCCTATTTCTATTGGTGAATTTTTTATTTCGATCTTTTATCAATTACTTCTCTTATCCCCGGAGAGACCGAGTAGAAGTCTCACCATTCTGATAATAGAAATCTCACGAAGTCATGGTACAAACACAAAGGGTTCTTTGTCAGTTAGAGCTCCTTCTTTTCCTTAGTAAGAGAAAAATTTTTCTTTTAGTATATCCAATACAATACAATCCTGATACTGAACAAAAACGCTCTATACTATTGCCCCAGACTGTCAAGATAAGCTTATTCGCCGTTTGTTTATTCTGTTACTTGGATACTAACCGTTATCGTATCGTATTTTATAACCTCAATAATAGGCGACATCGTCAGTCTTCTTATTTTCTCCATGTTTTTACCCTTTTGTTTCATACGGAAGGCGGCCCCACGCGCTGTAACCTCCACACACCCACCTTATTCACAAGGCAAAGCATTCAAATTCTTTTATCGTTTATCAAAATTACGATTAATAGAGACGTAATAATAAGCTATTCGTATATTTCCCCGCCTGGTTGAGCAAAAAGCGGAGTATTGGCTAGGCTTTCAAGCAGGTATTTAGTGTGGGTGCTTTTTTCCAGTATTCCAGTACTTACCGAGGTGAGAGGGCGCCCGACACCTCGAAAAAACAGCACAAAAATTTGCAAAAATGAGCACTTTACCATACAAAAAATAAAAAAAAAATTAAATTAAATTAAAATATTTTGAACCTCAACGCCTAGAAAAAAGATGCTAAAGCCCTGCTTTCAAGGATCAAAGCCTCCACAAGAAGTATTAGCGAATTCGAAACGGCAGCCTTTCAACGCCTCATTCATGAGCGTATTCAAAAAAAAACGAGCTATCAGCCTATCATAGCCATCCGAGGTTGAATTTTATCTTTCAATCACGTGTATATATTCATTATTCTTCCATCGTTCGAAAAAAGAACAGAAAAACAACAACTGCAACTATAAGTAAAAGAGTCGAATCCTTGCATGATGCAGAATGCTTCACCGACTCGAAACGAGCGCAAAAACTCCCTTGCATCTGAACTATTGAGTTGTTTTTCTTGCCACGTTTGATTTGTTCTTTTTCTGTTGTATATTTCCTGTGAGGTGCAGGCCCTCTGCAAGAGGGATCATATATTCGTTATACTTTCGCGGTCAGTGAGGTGCTAAGGAACTTTCCACAATTGCGGCGAACAAAATATAAGTATTGCAACCATTAATTGCCGTATTCGTGTAGAATTTGAAGAAAAAACGCCCTCTTGTTTTTCCTGCTAAGTAATTGAAATTATAGAGTAAAGGGATTATATGATGAAAGGGGCGCAACTTTTTTTTTTGGGGCTCCTAAATCCTATCCCTTCCTTTTTAATAACCTCCCTTTATTATTACTTCTATCATAGTGATAGTCTGGTTATTTTGAGGGCCTTTGAGAAAACTAAACAGATAAAGCGTTTACTATCTTTCAGGACCTATATTTGGGTTGAGATATAGGGTTTGCCCGTTGAACGTTGAAGGACGCGAGGGATATTTTATTTTGGCTTTTTCGGAGGCGTTTTGCTTAATTGTCGATCATAGGCACGTTTTGGACCTAGCTTCGTTCGCCCCTCCCAGACCAATCCCGCTCCTATCGCAAATATATAATTCAATATATATTCCCCGTCCGCCGTTTACTCTTATTTTTAATTCTTCCGAGGATGAGGGGAGCAGGCAAGCAAGCCTCCTTTACCAAGTAAAGGACTCATTGGAAAAATAGGGATATGAGTTTCTTACCCAGTGGCCAGTCCCAGTCCCAGTTCCTCCCCGGGTTCGGACCTCCCAGTAAAAAGAAAATATTTAAAAGCCGTGAATGTTTAAAGTTCGTCTTAACGCCTTTTTTAACTTTGATATTTTAAAAAAAAGCGAGGGATCGACTATCACTCTGCATGCGATCAGCGGTCTAGCCCGTCTTTTTTCCTTTTCCTCTCCTAATATAAAATATAGAATAGAAAAAAGGAGATACAGAGTGAGACCCGTTGTGGTCGGTGCCCCTGTTTATCGATATACCTTTTTTTTTTTTTTCACTTAAACAGAATAGAACGGTTGGCTACATACGCGAACGCTCTGATTAACCCTTTGCTTTTTCTTTTCGCTATTATCAATCAATATATTACAAGATGAACTAAAAATATCACGAGAACAGCTTCGAGTACGTATTGAATAGATTGAAATTCTGTATTTTAAAAACGGAAGGGGGTTTGATCTTCTGACCTCAACCTGAACTTTTGCCTGAGCCTGAAGGATGCGTTGAGATAGAAACGGTCGTCTCGTCCGACTTGAGTACAAAAAACCTTCCTTTAGGTTTTTAGACAAGGGTTCGATAAGCAGCCGACCCCGGGCAGCCACAAACATCATCCTAGCCTTTTAAAACGGGGGTTTTCGACAAGGCCATCCCTGGAAGTGAAAGGGAGTAAGAAACGCCTAAAATAAGATAAAATCGTTAGCGCTCAGAGCCCCGTAGTGTTAGGATGAACTGAACCAGGGAAATAAAATCAAAAGAAATCTCACTAAGAAAGCAATACGCCCCCCTTCCCCTACTCTCATTTCGCGTCCTCAGATGATTTTTTTCTTTCCTTGAACTCTTTTTTGATTACTCAAATATAATTGTCTGGTAGAAATTGTTTCAAAGTGGGAAAGCAAACATTTCTCAAGGAAACAATTGGCTTACTTACTACCCGTTAAACAAAATTTGAACATTTAAAATGACTTTTTTCTTCTGAGTCTCGAAATTTTGTGATCTTGTTTTGTACTAGTGTCAATATTATTGCTATTGTTTATCTTTTTCTTCGATTGTTGTCATGGGGAGTTTCTCAGTTGGATTGTTGGTGCAAGTTGTAACGTTCTTGATTCGTCAAACTGGCGATATCGTGAGTTCTGATCTTGAAGAAAGGGGGGGATTTCGACTGCTGAAGTTGAGGCCAAGAAATAAAACGAAATGCAACAAAACACCACTGTTAAAACTGTTTGTATACTTCGATGCGATCGGCGTCGGCGAAAAGATCCCCGCGGAATTGGGCGCTTTTTCCCCTTCAGAATCCAACCTATTCGCGTACTGGACTTGAAGAAAAACAACAATCGCCAGTCAAAAGGGTTGTAGCCGAGCTACCCGTCAACCGTCCGAATATCATCGCCCATCGAGCGAGGTGACCGAATCCGTTTAAGACTCGTTTCCCCTCTTCGAAAAGAAAATTAAATAAGGGGCGATATTTGCCTTAAGAGAACACCAGCAAAGTGGAGCATGTTTTGTTAGACAATCCCTGCTCTTGAAAGAGGACGGCCAAGCGGAAGGGAGAAATCAAGGCCGGACTCGGCCCGTTTAGACAGCGAAGCGTTACACCAGTTACAGCGCAAGTGCTGTGTTCAGTACGAACAGCAATAAATTGCTAAAGTATCACGGAGAGAAAGGAAAGTCAAGGCAGCGATCATTTTTTGGTTTCTTTATTGGATTTTGATTTGGAATAAATCCGCTCAGCGTCCGAATAACCTTTATTGATATCTATATAGTAAGAAAGTGGAAGATACTCCAAGTTTTTAATCGTATAACTAGTCGTCGAAGCTGAAGGGAAGAAAGAGAGTTAGCTGTTAGTTCTAATTGTATATAACCCTTTTCGGTTTATAGATGAGAAGGGCAAAAAGAAAACAATTACGATTACTATTCAATCGGAAATATATTGTGCTTACAATGTGGCAATGACAGCGGGTCGGTCGTTAGAAGCGCTGTTTCGCGTTTAGGCTTTGGAAAGGGCTTGCTGTTTATTGTTCATTGTCCAATGCGGTTCGTCCTTGGACTTTTGGTGGCTTCTCCTTGCAGGACGTATTTTTACGTGTATTGTCGATCAATTGCTATAATAGCGACGCCTTAGAGAAGGGTCTCTGAAATGAATAAAAAAGGAGTCTTGGAAAGCTCAAGCTTTCAGAGAGACTATTTTTACTCTGAATAAAAGACGCCAAACCGGAAGCGATTGTGAGATATTCAGGTGTGCTTGCTGTGAGCCGCAGGAATGAATTCGTACCCACCAATTGCCGTAAGGCGTTTAAATTCCGAGAAGGGCGGAGTTAGTCCCGGAAACGGTAATCAAATACGCCGACAAGCCAAAAAGCTCGTGAATATTCATCTCAACAAAAACTGTTTATCTTTCTCTTGCAGTTTTATTCTTTTAACTAGTTTTAAGGCAGTTCATGCTTACTTGTTTTGTGTTTGTGCATGATACGATAGCCAATAAATATATAAGCCCAGATCCAATTGACGCTCAGGCTTGAACCTATGAGCGTATCAAGAGGTGGGTCCGTCACAAGGAAGGAATAAGCGTCAAGAAGCGCAGGCTTCGTCCTATCGAAAGAACACGAGAAGAAAGGGTGAGTTATTGTCTTGGGTTTTAACCCAAACCTCGGTAGTATTTGGTATTAATCCTTGTGTTGAGGGTCATCGGGGAAGTAGCTGGGATAACGTGGTATTCCTAAACAGTGGTAGAGTTCTATTAAGAAGACGTTCCTGAGCGAAGCGAGTTGGCTGAGCGATGATCGTGACGATGTTGCGAAGTTTCGGGAAATATTCCATTTTGCAATGTCGCCATTTCAGGCTCCCCATGGTTATCCACGAGTGACCACAACAGGGTTGGCACTATTATTTATATAAAGGCTTGGATATACTGGTTTCCAATTCGCAAGGGTGGCCCGGGTAACAATATACCACGATTTCCATTCTTGAGGAGATTGTAAATATTTACAGCAAGGACCGGGTGTGTTTTGCCTTCTCTTTCCGTGGTTTCGGAGAATGCATACCGAACGATCATTTTATCGAGTGTTTGATACCGTTTGAAACCGCTCAGATAATCTATACCGATATTAGCAATTGGAGCAAGGAAACCATTGAGATATGGACTGATTACACTACGAACCACAATAAACGATATCCAAGGCTGAGAGACTTCAGACAAGGATCCGGCGTATTTTTTGCAACCAGTGTAACAAGCAAAACCTATATTGCTACGCGGAACGGCGATCGGAACGTCATGCGGTTTTTTTTTATTCCGAGGAGAATCGATGAGTTTCTCTCGGCTCGAAGCATACGTTATTGAAATTAGCTCCGGCGTCGAGGGGCTTTCAAATCGTACGTTTGAGATTTTACTGAATAACAGACGCGTCAGAAATTTTGTTTACTCGCGCAGTAATAAAAATGATGTCATGACTTGCAAACTGTCCTCTTACCTTAGTTTATCCTTCGAAGAACTCTTGCGAGCACGTTTCTTCTTGGGAGGTTCTTCCTTTTGCTTAGGAAGGATTCCGCAAACGTTTTCCGTATTGACTGATCGCATCCCATTCCTCGTTCAAACGGGGTACGGACGAAGCGCTTTCCATTCGAGATTTGGCTCAAAAAGTAGATCTCTCTGTGCATGTCTTTAACCTTCTCGATCCTCTCAGGGCATCTGCTGGGTTGACCCCCACCCTCGACGATGGTTCCCCTAGCGTGAATCCTATCACCAAGCCAAAACCAAAAGGTCAGGTGGTGGTAGTCCTTGGAGGGTGAATGCTCTTTGTTCACAATGAGGTCGATGTTCTCTCCGCTTGAGTCGTCGAGCGTGAGCACGGTCTTATTTCCCAGTCATCGAACGCCACGATAGTTCCCGCAAGTGAACCATTCACAGGGTAGTCCTTGTAGTAGTATATCTCATCCTTCTCAAACCTCCTCTAGCCTGCTTCAACGTTTATAGCGTCGTCGTAGATGGAGAGTTTCGCCCATATAGTAAGTGTAGGAGAACGGGTGAGCAGTCTATAATTAACAGAATCCCACTCTTGGACCGGCTCCGTCCGCCATCATAATGGGTTTACCGTCGCCGTCATGGAGTTGCCGATGAGAGTCTATAGCAGAATGTTGCTGTTGTCATTGTCGTTAAAAGTTGTTCTAGCTTTGTCGCGATGCTAGTGTTGGAGATGAAGTAGTTTGTCAATTTTTTTTTTTTTTTTTTTGCCCGACTTTAGGAGGGTTCTAGACGGATCAGAATTTGCACAGCAGGTTGCCAAGATCACGTGAAACCAGGTCATCCATACAATTTGCACGTGACTAATGGAGGCTAAGTCATCTTGGGTGGGAGTCTGAGGGAAGGGGGGAAGGGCTCCTCGGCTTGCAAACCTTTAGTAGCATTCATTCCGCTATTAGTCCTAAAGTCGGGCACTCATGGCGAGCCCCCAGCGAGCGTTCGTGTTATTCTGGACGTTCTGTTTGCTAAGGAACTCGTGGTCCTGTGACTCTTGCCAAAGCGCGTTGAGGTTTAAAAAAGAAAATTGGTCCCGCTAAAAAAAGAAAGAAAAGATGGCAATTGCGCACTTTTGAAAACCACAACAAACCAAAAAAAAAAATCAAAAAAAAATCCAATGCTTTAATTTCTATTGACCAGCAAAAATTATCACCAACCGGACCCGCTTAGAGATATTATATAAAATAAGCTTTAGAATCTGTTAACTGATAATAATTAATTATTTTTTATTATATTGCGTAGGAGGGCGTTAGAATTAAGTTATGATATAGATAGTTTTGGTGGTTTTTGTATGGTTTCAAAGTGGCCAATTTTTTTTTGGCCACCGGCGTGCCTACTTATTTGATTTTTAGCCGAAGAGAGCTACTAAGTAAGTAGCTATCAGGACAAAGGAAAGCCCTTAAAAAAAAGTAGCACATCAACATCAACACATCAATCCCCAAATGACCATATAAGCAGTTCACAGCACATTTTATGTACAAGTATATATCAGTGAATCGGGTGGAAGCTTTACGCCCTGATAACCGCCGACGATGTTCATCCTAGTATGCGATATTCCTCGTCCTTACATATACTTGCTTTCGCTGCCATGAGCACAAAGTCACCACCTTTGACTCACTGTGTCAATTCGCTAACTCTGGAATGGTCCTTTTCCAGACCAAAATCCAAGACCTCATCACCCTCTCTCCGTCTACCTTTACGCTGAGCACACGGCAAGCTCTCGAGGATGAGATCAACAAGCGTCTTGCGAATAAGGTGCCGACTTCAATGGGCTTCCACATGCCTCCAGCTCGATATACTTGATCATGTATGACCTAAAATCTGCTAGGTTATACACAAAGTCGGGCTTTGTATTGCCTTTGGGATATCGTGAAGGCAAGCGAAGGTCTCATCGGGTTATGGGAAATGGTGCGGCGAACGTCAATGGTGCGTTGATATCAGATTCACGGATTGAAAGAGCTTCACACTAAACGAGTGATGGGATTTTTTGGGCTAACATTCAACGTCACTTCTTGCGGATTCAGCGGAGTTCCGATGGTTGTCTTCCGACCTTTCAAGGGGAAGTCCTAATGGTCGCATCTCGAGCTCATCGTCACATGGGATCAATGGCAAGCTTTCCTTGATTACTGGTGCCATTCCACAACGTATCTATAATACACCTTCATGCTAATATTAGTATTATTCTGCAGTCGCTCGACTTTTTTGACGATATTCATCCAGGAAGCCATCTGTTTCCTAATTGCAAATTGTACCGGAATCTCTTCTTTGAATTTGAGATGCCATTTCACTCCTAACTCTCATTATCTACATTGCAGTGATCACGCAGAGCAAGTTTGGTTTGTACAACGAGGGCGACGAATTGTATTTTGATAAGAAACGAACAAATTCGCTTCAGGATTGAGCAGGAAAAATTCCAGGATAAGACTCCCCCGGATCCCTCGAACCGTGAGGCGGAGATGGATAAGACGCCGCCGACCAAATAATCGTAAGATAGCCTTTGAGTAGCTCCATCTTATTTCTTTACATTCACTTACGAGTTTGAGTAACAGGGTTCCTGCCAGCAGTCTGGACTTGGGTTGGTTCATTGGTGGTAATGTTCGTTCCCTCAACTTCGCTTGTTAGAAGTCATGCCACCGGGTATGCGAGTAAGCCGAGTGTCCGTTTTTAGGATCAAGCCGAAATGGCTTTCGGATCGGTCCGAAGTTTTGGAGCTCCACAAAGCAGTGTCGAAAAAGGGAGGAAAGATACGGATGGCATTTCAAAGGCGTTTTAGTAATTGGAGTTTCTTTTTGTTCCACAACTGTACAATAACGCTGTAATTTCTACTTTGTGCTTTTGATCGAGTTGTATAGCAAGTGCGGTAGATATAATATACTGTCTTTCCCTTTCACCCAAATATTTCGTCAAGATGCTCTAGCAGTATCGAGCTCCGTGCGAGCGTCCGCACATGCCATTGAAGATCATCCTATAACCGTGCATCTCTAGCTATCATAACTGGGACATCATCCTGTCCTCAATCCCATCGAGAACGAACTCGTGAGATATCATGACCTCAAGGTTTTCCGCTTCAGCTGCGAAGATCTTGGCCGGGTCCTGACCTGGGCCAAAGATCGTTGGGTCTGCTGATTCTGCTGCGGGTTCATCTGCTGCATCTGGGCCATCGTTTGCGAGCAGCTATATTACGGTGTCAGCGATCACACCAAGCAAATAAGAACCCTTCGGTCAAAAAAAGTTTGGTTACGAGACTGATAAGAACCCAGGAAGGCTAACGTACCATTATCATTGCCGAGAATAAAGCTGAACACGGAATTCAACCCGAAGAGGCACAGGAAGTACACGACAGCGACGACACCCAGCGGACATCGAGGTCCCTGGTCGCAACGCCGGACTGCAGCATCGACTTGAAACGAATCGTCAGGGGGAACGGCAGCTTCATGATGACGAAGCCGCTGAAGAACGCGTTGATCCAGCCCATGATCACGGTCTGCGGGATGATCATCATCATGTTGCCCTTCATCATGTTCATCATCTGGTCCATGCCCGCAGGGTCGCTCATGGGGTTCTGCGGGGGTTGACCTTTCGCGTCGGGGTTTTTCAGAAACGTGCCGGATTGGAATGCTTGGACGGTGTACGACTTCCGCGCGTTGAAGGAGGAAGGGGTATTTGGTGGCCGTTGTTGCGGAGGTTTACGCCGCGGATATAGGCGTTTCTGTTTAATTATATATGTTTAGCTAGGAGCACCCTTTGGAAGTATGAAAGTTGTGAAACAAGGTTCGTCCGTGGCGTAAAAACGTACAGCTCCCGAATTGCTTTCGGTTCTTGCTTCTTCGGCTCGCTAGCCATGAGGATCGTTGCATAATGGCGGAGCACGCCGTAAGAATCTAAGTGACCGGTGGAGATTAGAAGTGGCCGCTAACCCTAGGATATGACATCAGGAGGTTTTAGCTCACCATGACCACCGTGATAGGTAGAAGGATCCAGTAGCTGCAGAAACGTGTTAGTTGAGAATAACACCTTGTATAATGGTGAACATAGACTTACAATAGGCTGGATCCCTCATTATCGTTTGCTCCTGTACCGAAGCCATGTTTTCCTTGCCGCGTTGTTGATAGTGGTGATATACTGATAAGTTGTCTGCGGAGGAAGAAGTGGGTTTGTTGCGTTTTGGTTTTTGAGTTCACACAACGTCGCAAACCCCCACATACTTAGTACAAAACACCGCAAGTGCGGCGGCTTAGTCACCACCGAAACGAAATTCGACCACATTGCACTCCCAACCTTCACTCCCCACCAACATCCATATCGTTCCATTCTCATCCGACCGACAGCCAGATATTACTTACAGTAAACAATTCTCGTTAGTTATAAATTAATATTTACGGCTGTCTGGTAAAAATTTCAAAGCAGAGATCTTAAACATTAGTATCGCAATGGCAGAAGCAACGAGAATAAACCCGTATTCCTTAGCTGGTAAGTCAGCCCTTCGTCGATGAGCTCTTGGCTACAACGAGAGCAGCTTACTGACACCTCATGACATCCATTACAGATCTCAAGAACACGAGTGATGACGCTATTCCTATCGTTCGTATCCCTTCTCGAATTTCATCGTTTGATTCTCCCGGACGAAGGTGTTAACAAATTGGTTTCTATGAGAAAATATAGTACCTTAAGAAGCAGGGCTACAAGCAGTCTCACTTCCTCACTGATGTGCGGCTGGGGTTGGGACTAAGCGCGTGCGCTATCGCCGGTGCGACTTTTGCGTTCGATTACAGCTCGCTTCGAGAAGACGAAGAATATGACCTCTACGCCGTCATCGCATACTTCATCTTAAACTCGCTGCTGACGTGGTGGGTCTGGTGGGTCGAGGCCAGCAGGGTCTATGTCGGCGAGAAGAACGGGATAAAGGTGGATCACCCTCTCTTCTGTTTTGTTGAAGCAAACTTTTACTCTAAATCGTGAGTAAATTACTGAACCTTGACATTTCACAGACTACGATCGCGACGAGAACTGAGAAGCATGATCACCGTTACTACGTCACTATCACTGAGGTCTTCCCGAACGATTCGAAGGAGCACAAGGTCGAAGTTTCGGCAACTTTTACGAGCTGGTTCGATGAGAAGGGTCATTTCGTGAGGAAGCCGTTCGAGACTTGGCTGCAAAGCACCGTGCCCAGTATCGCTGCGTCTAGCAACCATGCAGAGCTTAAGGAACCCCTGAAGGACAAGAGCAAGACCAAGAACTAGATATATCTTACTGATGATAGTGGCTGTTGGTACTTTTATATGGAACGTTATGAATTGTTGCGGAAGTTATAACTGTGTGTTGCGCATACTTCTTCTTTATTGACATGGCAGCCCCGTGTAGCCCAAGATATGACTTCTTCAATTAAGAGAAAGCCAACCCTTGCTGTTTGCGCAAGGTAGTTTTGTGAACTGCTATTGAATCTAAATTTGTAAGAACTATGTAGCCGCAAACCGTTGTTTTGGAAAGAGAACAGAGAAATAATGAATGGAAAACCACGACCGGATATGCAAACAGAAGAGAAGACCTCGATAGATCGGGAGAAATACTGAAGCGTCTTGGGTAATTATTCCTAGTTCTGCGCCTCCCTTAACCTTGCTGATTCTTCGTCCATTTCCTTGTACTTCTCTTGGTAGTGCTCTTGGAGTTTCTCCCCGCTCCTACCTCTGCTCCAGCCGGCTCTTTGGTTGAATGGACTGTGGGCGTTGAACTTCTGTGGATGAACGATTTGGTCAATTTCCCATTATCAATTGCCAATAAATACTGCAAAAAATACTTACTCTGGCGTTCGGTCTGGGATAGTGCGGCTGCCGGCGGAATCGTGGAACAAACTC
The DNA here is from genome assembly GCA_002224055.1 of Pezizomycotina sp. ARF18. Lineage (NCBI taxonomy): Eukaryota > Fungi > Ascomycota > Pezizomycotina sp. ARF18. Next base: position 218,627 of record AZLU01000045.1, read on the forward strand.
TCTCTTTTATAGCCTCCTGCACCAGGCTGTAATGTCTTGCATGGCGCTCCTCCCAAACTGGCCCGCTCTTGGTCCAATCCTGGATGGACCTGGTTATCCAGCCCGTACCATCGTTAGCGCTAAATAGGGGCGTAGCAAAGTAGAGAACGAAGCCGCCTCCGACAAGGCCAAGTAGCCATAGCTATCCGAATGCAATGTGGTCAGTAATCGGGTATATCCCTGGTTGTCAAGTTGGCAATCGGGGCGGTTAGTATAATACCGGGTACGCTGGAGGGAACAAAGAACTTCGTTAGCAATACTGAGAGAAAGGTCGCACTTGATGTTTCTCGAGGGCTTTGACTTACACTCCTCTTCGCTTGCGGGAGGTGCTTCCCAGTCGTGGTGCTGGCCGGTTTCCCCTCCGTAGCAACCGTCGTTTCTAACCTCCGCGCCGCGATCGAAGCGAGAGGTTTTGACTTGCAGAGTGAGCGAACGGCATGATTTCGTAAGGAAAGCATTGTCACATTCCCTCGCAATTGAGCGTCGGACGGTAGTCGTGTTTCGATATATTGCGGAAGGTGAATAGTTTTATATGGGTTAGATAAGATTGGGGGGGTTTCAATTTCACACTGTTTCTTAACTTTTGGAGGTTGTGGCCAGTTTAATTGTGGCTGAATAATTTTTAACCAATAGGAATATTTAGCAGACTTGGTGTGTATCAGCCACTGCAGTTTTTAATGGTTCTCTCTAGCCTCCTATGAGTGTGCTTATGGGTTAGTTCAAAACCGCTCATATCCCTCAGTTGAGGACAGCATCATCATCATCATCACCCTTCGTCATCGATTGCAGAAATTTCATAGCAATCTTTCCTTTTAAACTTGCAACTTGTCCATTTGACTTGTATCTTCTACCAGATTCTCTAATATCATTCTTCCGGCTTGTGGCTCTTTAATTGCCGGTAGCGGGCCTCGCTCTAAGTCAACAAACAATCTTCACTCACTATCATTCAAACCCAATAACAAACAACGCTCTGTATACAGGCAATCATGAATCGAATACTATCATTTCTTTCTAGTTCATTTCTATTTTCCTACTCGTGGTAGCAACGATGCGGCCTCCGTCAGGGATAGTGAAGCGAGCGAACCGCTCTTCAAAGACCCAAGATATGATTTGCCACGGCGCCGACAACTGTTACCCTCGCATCTTCGTCCCCACCCATGAGTTCCAGGTCGTCAAACCGGACCAGGTTATACCTCCAGGCCTTCACGTCAAGATGGACTTCGAGACGGGAGTAAATCAAGCTAAATTTCCAGACGAGAACGACGACACGCCAGCTCAGAGCTACGAAGTCGCAATTCCAAAGGAGAACATTGACGGAACAAAGTAGATGTAGCCGTTTCGGAGAAAAAGGTTTCGGAACCGCCCTCTCTCAAGCCGAACGGGAAGATACCCAGGATGACCGCACGAGGTTCCACTCGGCGATGGAGACCCTCGATTCCAAGACTGAAGGTCAGCAGGAGGACATGAGGGATACACTCTCCACGCTTGCCGAATTGACGCACGAGCTCGAGTACGGTGTGAGGCCATGAAGACCGCAACGGTCGAGCGGCTCCTCAGCATTCTCGATACTCCAAGTCCGACCAATACCCGAAGAAATCTCGGAAGATGCCGCGGTTATCATTGGCAACTCGCTGCAGAACAACCCCAACGCTATCCGGAAGGCCAGCGAGCTCAAGTCTTCAAAGAGCGAGAAAGCTTGAACATCGCCAGTGCACTTCTACGCAGCTTGGTCGACGAGAAGGACGCCGTTGTCCAGAGCGCATTATGTTCGCTCTGGCACGATCCATCAGGGTTCCTGGATCTCGTCACGATTTCGTCAACAAGGACGGGCTGGAGACGCTCCGCATCATTTTCTCGAAGAACGGGACCCGACTCTTCTTGGTAAGATCGCTGCATTCATCGAAGACGAGTTCCTCAACGATGATATGATGGGTGAAACCGAAAAGACTCTCTTTAAGGCCGGCCAACCCAACAGGGGAAAATGGTGTCTGTTGTGAATGTACCGCAGGAGCTGGCTAAATGGTGCCCACGCTTCAGAAGAGCCTCCAGTCTGCTGGAGATGACCAGGACATGGCTGAGAAGTTCTTAGGACTTTGACTCTCGCAAGACCCAGTTTGGTGTTGAATGCCCCCGGGAAGACTCAACACTCCCTTGGCTAGACAAGCATTTGAAGCAACTGGGAACGCCAAAGATGAGGACGATGACTTTGTTATCGTTATGAAGACGCTAAGAAGCATTTGCATAGATCTTATATTCAACTTTTTTACAAGTCTAGATATATGCGACTTAATTCTTAGAATAACTACCTGGGGGCTTACACCGGGACCGATGCACAAATTATACCATTTATATATATTGAGGCGTTCGAAGGCGTTTGGGATTGTAATTTTCTTTGATGTTATATATAGGAGCTAGTTAAATAACAAAAACAAGCATAGACCAAAATCATTTACTGTACTCTTTCCTTCTGTGAGACTTGTGATGACCGCATTGAATTTCCGGATATTAACCGTCACCTAACTTATATACAATTTCTAATGCTCGTATGTACTATATATCGTGACACAATGAAGAAAAAAAATTTTTTTTTTACAAACCCTGGATCTATGTTGCTGCATGCGATTAGCAGTTCGTGCCTTTTTTTTTTCACTGATGCTTTCAGCTAACCGTCTCCGCGCCTCGATATTGCAATTCTCAGCTATCAACGTTGATACTGGTATGAGAGAACATTTGAAAGCCGTCCGTCATTATCTCCTGCTAGGGATCCGTGCAGTGACTTTAGGATTCTGTTGCTTCGGTTAGCCTTTTCACTGCGCCGCTTCGGTGATTTAACTTCTTTCTTGTCCTTGCTCCCTCCTTAGGTTTCCCTATCGCTCCTTCAGTTGGTCGTCTCCTGACAGCGCCATCGGCCGCCTTGGCGTCCTCCGTTGTTTGCCCTTCTTTTCCCGTGCTCCCGCCCTAGCTGTTTCTCCTTCAGCTTCTCCTCGTGTAATTTCCTCCGTTGTTCATACACCGGTGCCATCTTCGCCTTCCATATCCGCTGCTTCCTCTCCTTGCGCTTGATGTTCTTATCCTTCCCGATCCTCTTCCTCTCGATCTCCGCGAAGGTTGCCTTCCCGTCTTCCTCCGGCTGGAAACCGTTTCCTTCCTTGTTCAGTCCGTTGTACCTCGTCCATATCTCCGCGATGCAGCTCCTGCAAAGTCTGTTCATGAGCTTGATCCTCCCGCAACCGGGACACCTGTTCAAGCTCGTGACGTTTTTGAGAGCTTTTCCAGCCAGCTGCGCATGCGTTTCTTGGAATGCGACGTCTTCTTCTTGGGCACCGCGAATACGAGGCCGGATAGGGCGTCCAGCAGCTTCTGCGGGCTTAGCTGCGGTAGCAAGCCGTTGAGGAACTGCGAGAGCGGCGAGAGCGGTTGCAGGGACGGTGACAGCGAGAGCGGCATGGTCATGCCTGGCGTCGTCGTTGTGGAGATTTGCGGAGAGTTGGGAAGGTTTGATCGGTTGGTAGGAAGAGTCGGCTTCGATATTCGACGACCGCGTAGGAGGGGTATGATCGACCATGCGCGCTGCCTGAGCGAGATTGCGAAGCCGGACTTGTAGCCATTGAGCCGAATAGCAACATCGACGACGGCCTGGAGAGAGCGAGGGTCATGCTAGATTAACGAATTGAGAGCTTCGGCAGCTCTCTAACCCCCTCTCTTTTCGTGGTGTACCTCAATTGCAGCTCTTAGCTTTGATACGACGGAAAGATTGAACGAATCGAATTCGTTAAAGGTGTGTGGTTGAATTTTTTGTGTGGAGAATTAACTAAACGAGGAAGGAAAAAAAAAAAAAATTAGTTAAGAGGTTAAAATTCAGAACCGGACCGGCTTCATTTTTAGCGAGCTTCCAACCTTTAAACTTCCAGCTCCTCAAGAGCATGCGACAATATAAGAAGTAGTATGACCCATAGACCCTAGTTTTAAGATAGATAAACGATCGATCGCCGTCAAGAATATTCGGCTTCTGAGATTACAGTTATATATCATACCCCATAAAACAAAACACAATTTCTTCGAATACCGATTTCCATAGTTGCTTTCTCAAGACTTAAGAAGCGTCACGATGGCTTACGAGCCCGAAAAGATAGAGATATCAGACAAATTATATTAACAAGCGCAGCCTGGAATCCCGGACATGGCTTGTACGCAGCGAGCGATATCCCCGCCGGCTCGTTAACCATGAGCATCGAAGACCCTCTCGTGGCCATACCAGACGATGCGCACTTGGCGCAGTGCTGCAGCCGCTGCCTCGTCTGGCGGCCCGATGCGGCTGCTGGATTAACGATGAATGCCGCTTTCTCAGACGTTAAACTGAACTTATGCACTGGCTGCCGGGTACTCAAGTATTGCTCCAAGGTAAGCGATCACCTTTCCCCCAACCCTACCTCTCCATCATCCAATCCCGGGTTTTATAGATATATCTATTTTTTGTGAATACAAAGTTTTTGACGCCCCAAAAAAAAATTACAGTCCTGACTATGTTTCCATGGTACCGAAAATATTAGACCTGTCAACAGCAAGACTGGAGCTCGGTCCACAAGAAGGAATGCAAGATCTTTAAGCAGCTTCACCCCGCGTGCTCCCCGGCTCCGTGAGGTGCGTCGTACGAATCTTGCTGAAGCGGGCGTACGGCGGCATATCCGACGACGGCTGGAAGGCTATAATGGGACTGGAAACGCACTTTCGCAGTTCCGGGATGACGAGGAGAAGTGGGGTATAAATAAGCTTGATGTCGAAGGGCGCGAAGGAATACTCGAAGACGTCGCTGCCGGAGGAAATGGTGAGGCAGATATACTGCAGGGTATGCTTTCCCTCACTCCTCATTTTTGTTATTTCTTTTAAATCAATACCCAATACTATCAGGAAATTTAAACACATTTGTAGGTTCTTATAAACTCTCTCACGGCTACGACACAGACGTTCGATCCCGTCGGGATCTGCTTGGATCCCATAACGGCTCTCATCAACCATTCATGCGACCCCAACGCGATCATAGTATTCGAAAACCGGTCGATATTGATCAGGGCTTTAAAGCCCATCGGTAAAGATACCCAGCTGACGATATCGTACATCGACAACTCGAACCCCGCTGGCAGCGTCAGAAGGAGCTCAAGGAACGTTTCTACTTCGAATGCCGCTGCACGGCTTGCGTCTCGCGGGAATACGGTACACAGACGCTCTCAAATGCCAAAATGCAGCGCGAACATGCTCTACGAAGTCACCGACAAGAAACACCCTCGGGGAAATGCAAAGCGTGCGCTTCGAACCCGAAGCATTCGACGCCAAAGAGCAGATAGAAGCGCAGGAAGAAGCCGCGTTCGCAGCGTGCGACGGCGCACTTAAAACACTATCATCGTCGTCGTCTCCTGAAGAGTCGATAGAGAGTACCATAAATCCCTCGAGTCGACCTTAAAGTCGTTCTACGCTACGGATATGTACCCGCCGGCTCGGCAACCGTTGCCTGCGCTGCACTACACGCTCGCGCAGTGCCACATATCGCGAGGAGCTTGGGCGCCGGCCTTAAAGCACATGCTCACGCTGTACGCAACCGTAGATTCTGTCCAGATACCGATAACGTTCCACCGGTCCGGGTGTCGCGAAATTTCACGTTAGCTATGGTACTACTACAAGTTGCCGCAGAGTCGCCGGGAGCGTTAGAAACACCACAGGAGAACACCTCTACTACGCCAAGCTCGTGTACGGCCTGCTGGTGGAAGTCGAGGGTAACATCGACAAGAGCTACGGGGGTGAGAGCATGTTCGCCGAGCTTGTTTGGAGGAAAAAGGCTGAAGTCGACGCTGATATCGCGAAGGAAAGCGTCCAGATGCCAGGAGCTGGGTTGGCAAAAGGCTCATCAGCGTTCCGGGATTGGATGTTGAGGTCAAGAAAGTTCAGGAAATTGTTAAAGCGTTTGTAGATTCGTTCAGAAGTAAAAAGAGGAACAAATTTATTGGTATCGATTTTTGGAAAAGGAATAAGTAGACACTGTGAGGCCTTTGTTATTAGTCTGAATGTCTAGTACGAGGAATGGCGTTAATGATAAGTACTGCTCTCGTAATTCTGAGTAAAAAAAATACATCACTGGAACAGTATGGACCTAGAGCGTAGGTTTCCTTTATTGGTATCAAGTTAGATAGAACGCGCCCGTGATGACTTCACGGGGAATCCTTTTCTCTTTCGCGGTGGTGTCTTTTAACTTCGATAAACATATTTATACCCAGATAGTAGTAACACTTTATATTAAACTATGCCTCCATGGCATATATATCAATGAATAAACTGCATGCTATCGTACCAACTTCGCACAAGTATCGAAGGCAATTAGCAGGCCTTAGATGCGTATTAGTCTAGATCCAGCAAAATTCCTTAGTTTCCGATTTGATGGCCACACAAAGGTATCTAGCTCTACTGTTCCGAATCCTATACCAAGCGAAATCGACAAATCTGAAATACGAAAGAAATATTACTTAATGGAAAGAACATAATTTGATTATAAGGATTATTGGTATTGTCAAGGAAAGGCCAAGAATTGAAAGAAAAGGAGTATTTCGCTTTAGATACATTTTTGTCCTTGGAGTAGTCTTTATTCTTTGATTTTAATTTCCCTTCGATATAAAAAAGAGCCAAAGACAGGAGTTCACTAAAAAATAAATAAATAAAGTATAGAAAAAAGGAAGAGGAAGAAAGCTCGCCAGACATACAGAGAAAATGGGGAAATGAAACAGTCAATTGATATATGAGAATCGTGTGTAATTAAAAGAGGGAACAAGGTTTTAAAAGAAGATATATCAGAGAAAAAGAAGAGAAAAACGAAAGCCTCGCCTTCGGAGCAGCTGAAAACCAGGGAGATTGAAAATATTCAAGGCGAAGTTGGGATTTAGTATTTCGTTCTGTATATCAAAGTTGTCTATTTCCGAAATTCAAGCTCCACTCGAGTATTCATCTCACGAATGCATCCAAGGAAGTGTAGCAGTCTTGTCTACAAGTGAGTTTCCGCAGCTTCCTGCTCCGAGGTTCCATCTTGCTCCAAAGCGCTCTGCTCGCGAGCCAGTCTCGCCTCGCTGTTAAGCGTGTTAGCAGTTGAACTTGAGCGTAATTTTATAATGGATGGAAAGCGATAATAGGGTTTTATCCATGGTTGAGAGAGAGATTTATACGAACATTTCTTTGAGCTGGGATTCGCGAGCAAGAAGTTCTTGTCTCCTTTCGTTGATTTCTCGTTGAACCTTGACTTCAATTTCACGAAGTTTCTCTCTTCACGGCGCAGCTGCTCTTCCTTGAGCCTGACTGACTGGGAGGCCAGATCCTCAGGGTTCATTGTGCTATCACTATAAAAGTAGAGGTTTATCAGTTTAGATCCCTATTTTCAAGAATAAGGAGTTGCTGTTGGTAGTCGATGATTACTTACGCTGAGGCACCACCTTCCACAGACTTGGACAGTTTCTCCGTTCGGTAGTTTCGTATAGGAAATCGTGAGTGATTTCCTTGAGATCTGCCAGATGGGAATGCAAGAGAGCAGACCTGATGGCGAGGAAATCCGAGTGTCTTGTGTTTTCGACTATTCAAAGACTTGTCAGTGAATATATTATTGAGCGTCTGGATGGCATGAAACTGACCTTCGACGACACCCCATGGGTATTGCCTCGCTCTGACCTTCCGGCCACCAATTTCAACAATGTCCTCGCTGCCGACGATAGCAAATGGCATCAGGCCTCGTAGCTCGGCGTTCTCCTCTACCGTATCCTCATCGTCCTCCTCTATATCGTAAGGGAAGTTGTACACGGGAATGCGGTAGTGCTCAATATCCTCCATTACGAGTTTCTTGGATTCGGCAAGTTCAGCTGGCGTCAGCGAGTCCGCCTTTCCGATGACTGGATGACATTGACACGAGGAGAGAGCCTCTTCATGAGCTCAATATCCAGCTCACGGAGACTAATCAAGAGTAGGGATAATTTATTAGTATAATCTCCCGAGTCCCTCCCTTGTAGAAAAGTTTTCAAAGGAAACGCTGCGATTGGGGTATTCTTACCCATGTCCAGTGGGGGTGATAAAGTAGAGAAGAGCGTGGACACGGTTGTCGCGGAAGCGAGGGTTACGCTTGATACGAGACTCTTCAGCTAAAATGTCGTCGTACTGGCGTTCGAGATACCCCACGATTTCGGAAAAGCTATGTTATAAAGTGAAACATCGGTTAGCCTTTTCGCATTTCTGATTTATTCAATTCCCTTTGCGATTGCTCAACAAATTTAGTATTTTCGTCATGTCCAAGTCCTCGTGAGACAAAGAATTATTCCATGAAAACTGAAAATCGAAGCGAAAGAACTCGGAGATAACAATTGATAAAACAAGTCAACTCAAGGGGGCACAACAAACCTCGCTTCGTTATCGATTTGGTCCCAAAACCTGGGGTATCCACGATGGTGAGGGAGATACGCGTCCCTCTTCGTCCAATTCTGGAGTTCAATTGGGGCATCAGTACAGTAATTCCGGAGAACACATGATTATTATCACGGCCGCGGCGAGAAAGCAGTAACGCACCAACAGTAACTGGCCGGATCTTGACTCCCTCCTCAACGTGTGCGTTCGTAGGGTCGTCGCTGTCCTTGCCCTGGAGGACCTGCTTGTCGCAGAGGGTGTTGACGAACGTGGTGCGTCCTGAAAAAAAGAATGAAGCACATTTAGCAAACCTGGGCCAGAACCTGGCAAGCATTGCTAGGCAAGAGTTCAGGTATAGAGCTATCATACCTGTCCCTGATGCACCGCATACCATCAGGCAGAACTGGATTCCTTTCTTGACGTTCTTCTTCCTCCTGGTGATCTATATTGTACGAAAAGAGAGGCCCCACCGTTAGCACTCTGGATCGATTTTTGATACCTCAACCAGAAAAGTCGGGCATCAATCGTGACGCGATCAAATCCGGCGAAGTACGTATATCAAAGCAACAAGAAAGGTAGCGCGCGATAGACCTTGCTTACCCGATGTTCGACATTTTCAAGGGATAATATGAACAAAATATGCTGTACAAAGTGAGAAGGAGTTAGCAGATTGCTCTCATAGAATTCCTATCGCGCGAGACGAAGACCTTGGTTTAGGGGAAAGCTCTGATTTGAGGGATATATATATGCGAATAACCATAGTAACAGTATCTATCGCAGTGAATGTATCACGCCAAATATAGAAACAGGTTATAGTTCAATAGGGAAGAGTTATTGGAAGATTGCCATAGGGGCGGTTGTGCCCTTGCTGCGAATTGAAGAAGATATGATAGAAAAGGGGAGCAGTGTTCTTTTTCTTTTGCTTCTCCGCGTGTTTCACGCGATTTTTCTCCGAGAGGAACGTGCATGAAACCTTTCTTCGAGCTGCAAAAGAAAGGAAGATATTCAAGGTAAGCGATTGAGGCGTATGAAGCGCTCAAGATGATATATCGCCACAGGCCGTTGCTCTTTCCCCTTTGCTCAAACGCACGGCAGTTTTGTATAAAGTGATACCCCGTACTCGCGACAACCTCGTTTCACTGCGCCAGCAGCGCTGCCGAACACACGAAGAGAACACACGAAAGTATACTTACGGTTAAAAGATATATGGATTGGTCGTTAAAGATCTTGGTTTCCGTTAGAAAGGACTGAGGAGAAACGGAATTGCGTCTCTGTAGAGAGTGTCGAGAGTCTAAAGGGCTGGTTAGAAAGTCGGCGAAGAGAAGTGTGCGACTTTTTTTTTTTTTTTTTTTTTTTTTTTTTTTTTTCCCTCGTGTCGTTTGAGAAGAAAAGAAACAACTTTGAGGAGGGAGAAGAGAGGAAAAAGTTAAAACGCACACGAAAAAGTGTTAAAGTATATTAATCAATTGGGCAGTTAGTTTAGTTCTCTCAAGCTTTTTCTTTCCTCTCAGAAAGAAAAAAAAAAAGGGGGGGCGCCTTTTCCGATAGGGAAATACTTACAATCTAACGCTGGTACATAAGTAGCGAGAAACGCCAAGAACAAACACAGATACTTAAGTATATAATAACAATTTAAATTTATATTATATTTTTATTAAAAAAAAATTATAAAATAATAAAATAAATAAATAAATAAATAAATAAATAAATAAATAAATAAAATAATAAAGTAAAAAATAAATAAAAATAAAACGACCGGCGCGGCGGCGCCCTTTGGAGGTCCCGAGATTAGACCGGCCGGCGACTTCCTTGTACAACAAAAATTTAATAGATAGAGTAGTAGTTGTTGGTTAGCATCGACGTGATTCTGTTTAAAAATAATTATTTATTTTAATGGTCTGTCTGTGGAAGAAGCGTGATAGCAATTGAGCAGTTTTTTTTTTGTTCGTCCGGGTTGGAAGAGAGTTGCCCATCGCTTGTCTTTCTTCCTGATATCGCGAATGACACACACAAAGCACAACCTAAGAAAAACAACGATTATATTATTATTATACTATTATCATTATTATTGTTATTGTTATTTTTTGAACAACAATAATATATCTCGTTGTGTAACTTGTCAAGATGAACGTTATCCGCGAGATTCGTAATCTCACCAAGACTGAAATCGAAAAGGGAATACCAGATTCGGCATCATGCATCAAGGTAAGGAGACAATCCCCCATCCTAGCGAATTTTAAAAAGGTCATTTTCCATATAGCCACATCGCAAATCACCTGACAGCGCACCACGCTAACACTCAACCTCACCCCCTGCCACAGACTACAAGCACACCGCCTTCATCTTCATCGGCGGCCTACCCTACGAGCTCACGGAAGGTGACATTGTCGCCATCTTCTCCCAGTACGGCGAGCAGTCTTCGTAGAGCTCGTTCGGACCGGAGACGAACAAGTCGAAGGGTTTCGCCTTCCTCAAGTACGAAGACCAGCGGAGCACGAAACCTCGCCGTCGACAACCTGACGGGCGTGCAGATCATGGGTAAGACGATACGGGTGGACCACACGGAGTACAAGCAGAAACTCCGGGAAGGTGAAGAACCCAGGGGTTTAGCCTCTTACCCGGTGCAGAACAACAGGACGCGGCGGATAAAGATGAAGAGCGGCGGCACAGGAAACGGAGGAACAGCGACGATAGCGGCGATGGTTCTAAGCGTAGTAGGCACAGGCACCGGCACCGCTCCGAGACGCCATCGTCGGAAATAGACGAGGAAGAAGTAAAAGCGCAGCAGAGGGAGAAGCGGGAGCTGGCGAAACTGGAGCACGAGTATGACGACGACGACCCCATGAAGGATTACCTAATCAAGCAGAAGAATGAGGAGCACCAGCTGGCGCGCGAGGAACGTGCGAAGGGGAAGGGGAAGAAAAATCTCGGCACGGCCACAGGCCGTCTCACAAGGATGACCGGCACTGGCACCGGCACCGGCACCGGCGGCATCATCACCACCGTGACCATGATCGCGACCACGATAGGACCACGATGACCGGGACGGGCGGGTGAACGTCGTGAAAAGCACCGCGATGAGCGGCGCGAACGCGACAGGGACGATGACGACGGCCGCGAGAAACATCGCACGAACGTCGTGAGCGCGATAGAGATGACGGAGGCCGTGAGAGGCATCGCGATGAGCGGCGCCGTGAACGTGAAAGGGATGACAGCGACCGCGAAAGTTCTTCGCGTCGATGACGACGAGGATTAATGCGGGCACTTGGGGGGATTCAGTATCACATAGTTGTAAACTAGGTATTACATTATATTAATTCAATTTTAAAGGGAAACGTTTTTTTTTTTCTCCACTTTGTAATATCAATGTGCTTTTACTCTCTTGTTTACAGTTTCAACCGGCGTTGTAAATTATTTTTTACTTTGTTTCCCCCATTACAATTTCACGATCTCTAATTGATATTCACATGTAAACAAACATATATTATATCTTAAACAGAAAAAAAAAAAAATTTTTTTCCCGAGAACATCTACTTTGATTCAATATAACTAGCTTTAAATGAATCGCACGATAAACACCTACCTCAAAGTCTAGAAATCTAAAGATTAATCAAGGAATGATTTATTTCCCCTGGCAAGGCTTACAGTGTAAGCTATTAGTGAGCGTACGCGAGCAATTAACTAATATATCATCAATTTCGAAGATATTGAAATATACGTGAATAAATAAGATGGCTTATTGAATATACTACTGGAACAAAAAAAATAAAAAAAAATTTTTTTTTTTGGGGGGGGGGGTAAGGGAACGTATGGAAGTGATGTATCAACCATGGTTGATGCTAAATTTTAAGAATGAGAAGCAGCAATAGATGGTATATAATTTTATAGATACGAAAGATCCAAGTGACATAGACTAAGTAGAAGGCATTGCGTGAGGTATTCGACAGCCTCTGAAAAATACAGATGGAAATGGAACAGGGGAGTCAAAAACCGGTATCAAGTGCAATGGTGGGGAAGCGGGTTCGTGGCTGCGATAGGATGGCATGTTATTCACGTCAAAAACGAAACCAAAAAAAGCGTATAGGGGATGAATCGATTGAATCCATTAGATCTTAAAGGGCTACTAGATAAGGAAGTGGTACTACGATGTAGGCGCTCATGAGATATATGAAGTGGAAATATCAAAAGGGAAAGTTAACATTGATATCAGCGGTAGGAGGGGGAAAGTATGAATGAATTCTTGAAAGGAGCAACTATAAACTAAAGGACCAGTACTATATATAGGTATATATAGAGAAATGACTTGCAAGAGCCAGGTAGACCAGGATATTCTACTTGGTGTAAAAAGCCAAAATTTAAAAAGAGAAAGAAGAAAGAATTTGAATGTTGGGAACGAGTAGAAAGAATATTGACATATGTGGAAAGAGGGAGCTATTAAGGTGCTAAATACAATTACAAAAAAAAAAAGAGAAAACTAATGTAGATGATAATAGTAGTAATAATAATTAAGAACAATTTACAAAACAGAAATTGTATAGGGATAACAAATACAGAAATCAGAAAAGGACCTCCAACGACCGAACCCGTGAAAGATTGCCATTTTCGTTATATAGCGACTGACTTACTGACTGATTGACCGGACGACTTTCCGCACGCAGGACAAACACACGGTAACTCCGCGCAGTGGGTGAAATAACGAACATTTGAAGGGGAAAACGTTATATGGAAAAAAATGATAACGTATACATGAGTAAAATTGTAGTTACAGGATGTGAAAACAAGGAGATTAATAGTTATATAGATAGAAAGAGCAAGTGGGAATAAATAAGAGACGACACAAAGCGCCTCTGAGAATGCTCAATGGGTTCGCATTTGACTAAAACATGTTCAAGTATCACCGCGCTTCAAAACAGATGGAGGATGGAAGAAAGAGTAGGAAAATGGTTCATCACAATTGTGCAAGCATTCATTATAAATAAAAGTACGAAAGACGAAGGAAAAAAATGAAATGAGAAGAAAAAAGTGATTAAAAAAAAAATGCACAAGAAATGAAGCAGACGAACACAATAATGCCCCAATAAGCATATGCACCGAGCGTGTCCTCGTACGGTCCCGACAGTAATAAGGCGTCTGGGCGAACATTTGAAAAGGTATGGAAGAAAGGAAGAAGAAAGGTGAAAAGAAGAAGACTGAATAGCTTCCGCAATGACATAGACAATATTAAAACCGCAATGAAGAATAATTTCGAAACCGAAACCAGAAAAACCGCACTTGATAACGTCATTTTTTTTCCCTGCTTTTGTTTTGTTGGGTGGAATTGCAAAAGATAGTAGAATAAAGAAGGGTGTTGAAAAGAAAGGATACGTGCATAATAGCGGAATGTGGACAAGTGTATTAAGGTATTTGGTGCAACTCGAGCCAATACTCGACGGGATAGGTAAGTCGTGGCATTGTTTGAATGGAGGGAAGAAAATGAACGAGCTAAGAGAAAGATATAGGCTCAGAAGGATGAATGGGAAAATCATGATGGAAACAGAAAAGAAAAAGAAAAAGCTAGCTAAGAAAATGTAAATGACTTGTGTATAAATAAATATAAATAGAAAGGTATAGCAATTAAGTATGAAAATGAGAAACCTCCGTAATTTTTTTTTTTTTTAGGACTCAAAAGTCGAACAATTTGAGTTGACTTTTTCGCAACCGCACAAAGAGTAAAGCATGGTATATCACATAAATTATAGAACGACAGAGTGGCTTCAGTGCCGTTACACTGAAGGCAAAAAGAAAACGAAAATGAAAAAAAAAAAACCCCGCTATGTAAAAAAAACATGCTCTTTTTGAACCAATATATTTTATTACCTACGAGATATCCCGGAAATGCTAATTTTGACTGCATAGACGGCCCGAAACTGCTTGGTGACAAGGGACCCGGGCTGAAAGTTCCGAGGGAGGCTTGGCTGGTCTGAAAGTGGGGAGAAGTTAAACCGTTATCCCGTAGCTGTGCGGATGCTCCGTTTGAGTAAATAGGACCTCCTGGCGCAGTCACAGCGAAAGGGGAATTTGTGGACGAAGAGGCTCCAAAGCTGCCTGCCTTGAACCTGACGGGACAGAGGATGCAGGGTGAGACAGGCCTGGAGGAGCATGGATGGCCGTTTGGAATTAGCGCTGGAGCTGCTGGGCCCTGGCGCGCGGAAGCGGAAGCATTTACCAACAGATTACCAGATCTCACACCCAATGGATTCTTCGAAAAGCGAGGCGGATCCCTCCCTTGACGCTGTTGGAAAGACCGCGACCGTACAATTCTGTGAGCGCCCTGGTCGCATAAGCTACGTCTTCGAATTCGACGAAACACATTGGCCCATTCGCTTTGGTTCTGAAACAGAGACGCTTATAACCGCGCTGGCGTGAAAAGAGAGCTTTCAACTCATCTTCGAAGTGTTCATGGGCAGGTTTCCCACGTACAACGTATTGCACGGGGGATTCTGGTCTGCTGGATTGGCAGCCGGAAGAATGCGCGGATATCCTCCCATGAAGCCGTGACTTGGCTGGGTTGCAGACATAGCAAGGATATAGGAGAAGTCAAGGGATTCGACAGGCTATGGGATATAGCGGTAGCCGGAGATGTCATGGTCGGCATTTGCAACGGTGGTAGGTTGTTCGTATTAAGAGAAAGGTTTGTAAACCGGCTCGAGACAGACTGCGGGTTTGTAGAGCGTCGCGGCTTTGGACCGTTTCCGAGGGACGGAAGTCCGAGAGGGCTGGGAGCCGGATCGGAATTCAGCGTAGTAGAGGTGGAATAGAGATATCGCGTAGGATCAGTGAGGAGCGAATCATATTCATCATTGTTTTCGCCTTCGCTTTCCATAAGCAGAGCCTTGCCGCTCGCTTGACTGTTCGTCGAGTTACCCCTCGGTGACTGTCCAGCAAAAGCATCGTGAAGATAGTCCGACCCTTGTGCCAAGGAATACTCTCCAGGAGTCGGCACATTTGTCGGAAGACCCAGGCCAGAAGAGAGTCCACTCAGACCACCGTTGGAGTTACCGAGCAGCCGCTCCCACGGGACCT
Organism: Pezizomycotina sp. ARF18; assembly: GCA_002224055.1. NCBI lineage: Eukaryota > Fungi > Ascomycota > Pezizomycotina sp. ARF18. Next base: position 234,149 of record AZLU01000045.1, read on the forward strand.
AGCACGGAGTTGTTGAGGCCATTTTGAGACGGTTGGTCGAGACCGAACGGCTGGCTGAACCTCAGTTTCACGCCATTTCGTGGGCTCCTGCAGACGCGACCGCAATATTGGAAGATGCGGGGGCATTAGAAAGAATAGGCGCTCTGCCGTTGAGGTTGATACTATCGGCAGTATTCCTGCGCGGAATAAAGTTAGGAGGGTGCTGTAACATTCAAACGGCCTGCAAGACCTCGCCCTCGAATATTTCCGCTCGCTTGGAATTGATGTGTTCCTTTGCCTCAATGGCCGCCTGGAAACTGCGGAAACGAGCGATCGCCGCCTTTTTCGGTGGGCTTACGCGACGTCGTCCGAGGACTCTCAGGCGCGAGTTCCAGGCCAACGAAATCTTTCGCGCAAATAAAGATGCTGCGCACTTCACGCTCCGTGATACCGCGGAAGGCCATATATGCATATCGTCGTCTCGGGTTTGTTCGACATGCTTTCTCTCGGGATGCTCGTCTCCCGCAGAGGGTCTGCGAAGACGGGGAGATTCCGCGAGCCGGAAGTTCCCGATCAAAGGGACGCGCTGTGATAGTTGACGAGCCCGACCGTGGGGAGAGAGGAGAGTATGAGGTACCACTGCCGGAAAAGTGTCGCCTGCCGGTCGGCTGCCCGGCTGGATTATCGTAGGATGACCCGCTCGGGGTTTGCGTCCCGACGCGGAGTACTGCCGCCATGTCGAGAGAGATAGAAGTTTGCTAGGTAATTCACAATGCGGATAATTCAGGAGGTCCTTTTTAGGGGGTGAGAAGAAATGGTGAAACCCCGACAAAAGCAGATATTTGAATGCGTCGTACAGAATTGGGTTGCAGAATGCAAATAATATGAAAATAATCAAGGAACTCTGAATGATGCACGCCGTGGAATGAAATGGATAGTGATACAAAAAGAGGAAAGCTGTATCGTGTAATAATCGTTATATGAACAGACGGTACTCCAGAAGAGAGAAAGCAGAAAAAAA